>JBBPOM010000331.1:0-30332 GCA_038091455.1 Leccinum uliginosum
GTACATGTTATGGTATATAGAATGTGATGGAACATTATGTAAGAGTTCTAGCCAATAGCGTATAAGACTCTATACATGATGTGTAATCACCGAGTCATATGTGAGTTATAACGACTGTATATGAGTCATGATCACCGAGTCATATGTGAGTCATAACGACTGTATATGAGTCATGATCAGTAAGCTGATCAATAAGCAAAGTAATATGGTATGAGTCATCATAGAAAATGAATGAATAGTCTAGAAGTAAGTTCTAGACCGATGACTAAACAATCACATAACTAAATGAATATGATTGTTTCAACAGAAAGGGGAACAAAGGAGACAGAGGAAGTCTTGAGGGTCAAGAGATCAAGACGACGAAGCTCTCTGAGGGTCGAGGGATCAGAGACTCTTGTAGCTAGAGTGAAGAGACGACTTCAGGTAGTGCTATTGATGAAACTACTGGTGGTCGAAGCATCCACTCAGGTGCAGGACGAAGTCACGTTACGAGGTTTTTTAAGGCAAAGGTATATTCCACGACGTATATTGGATACTCGAGGAGGTCAAAGTTAAGAGAAAAAAAATATCTCGATAATACAATGTTTAAATAGATAAGGAAAATAAACAAAAGGACAACCTATGATTGGTCAAAGAATATGGTGTCATGGAACCCTATAGAAGAGTATCTCTTATGTCCCCTTTGATGACATTCAATACATGAATGATGGTAGTCAGGATGAGATGGGGTGAGGACACATTCATCATCATCTAAGACTGCTTGTCTTTCCTGATGAGCGTCGTCTTCTTTGACCTGTACCAAGTATTGAATCTTGTCAGATCCCAGTGGAGATGAGCTGGCAGATGGAGTGGAGGGGGCACTGACAGGAATGTCAGAGAGACAGTCTAAGAGGGAACAATGAGGAGGTATAGGGAGGAGTTCTTCTCCTCCATCACTAATAGTGGGGGTTGGTCATCCAAGTAGGGCATTGACCCTTTTGAGGACGTCTGGCATTCCTAGTTGTTCTATGAGAGTGAGGAGGGCGATGGACTGAGTCTGGATGGCTTCGGTGAGGAGGGAGGTGTAGAGTTGGACAGTGGGGTCCTGGGAGGTGACTATGTTAGGCAGAAGGCGAGCTGCATTGCTGAGGCGAAGGTTTTGGAGATAAGCTTTCTTGGCTAGGAAGAGAGGGAAATCAGTATCAAGCATTCAGTCAAGAGATGGAGCAATATGAGAGTCGCGCATATGTGCATCAATGAGGTGGAGGTTTCCTTCTTCAGAGACAGAAAGGAGACGATGAGCAAAGGGAAATTCGATAGAGGAGTGGGAGAGTTTGAGTTGGTAGAGAGAGAGTCCATGGTGAAGTAGTTTAGCGACGAGTGGGGACTTTGTTGCTGGAGGAAAAGACATAAACATCTAGAGTTGTTTTGGCATATTTGAGTTCTTTCTCAGGAATCCAGGAGTCTTCTTCGGCTGAATATCCCTTCTATTGGATCAAGAAGTGGCACTTCTGTGGCGTCCCTTTGTGTTGAATAATTTTTTCAATCTTCTATTCTTCTTCTCCATTGACGAGATCAGGGGGGTGACAAGAAGTTGGGTCCATAGATCTCGTTTTCACGATAAGGAGAGAGTAAAGAAGTGTAGAATGTAGGATGGATGTGCCAAGTCTTTGGGAGGTGGAGTTTGTAGGTGATGGGGAATAGAATGTTGGTAATGACAAAGGGGCCTTCTCGTTTGACAGCTAGTTTAGGGGAGGCGAGAAAGCATCTGAGGTTTTTGGCTTCAAGCCATACTTTGTCTCCTTTTGAGAAGGGTTTGAAGGTCTTAGTAGTACGGTTTTTCATGACTTGTCTGGCCAGTTCATGTGCTGTGAGTGCCTCATCACAAGCTGCAGTGAGAGAGGAGAGGTGTGTTGTAACAGCAGGGATATTAGAGTCAGAAATGACCAATGAGAAGGATCGGGATTCGTAACCCATCATGAGAAAGAATGGAGATTTGTTGGTGACGGAGTGAGGTCGGTGATTGTGTGCAGATTCTGCGTAGGAGAGGTGTTCTGCCCATCTGATGGGGTTATCATGGCAATAGATTTGGAGATAGGTTTCGACTTCTTGGTTCACTCGTTCAGTTTCACCATCGGTTTGGGGGTGATAAGCACTGGAGAGGGAGAGGGTATAGCTGATAAGTTTGGCCAGTTCTTTTGCAAAGGCTGAGGCAAATTGTGGTCCTCTATCTGAGATGATTTTGTCATAGAGTCCAAACCGAGTGTAGACTTTATGGAAGAAAAAATTTGCAATTCCTTCAGCGGTGACAGTTTTCTTTGTGGGACAGAGAATTACCCCCTTAGTAAGCTCATGGTCGACCACGACCAAGAGAGAATCAAAGCCATCAGAAAGAGAGAGGTCAGTGATGAGATCGCAGGAGATTTGCTGAAAGGAGCGAGAACAGAAAGAGGGAATTGGTGTGAGCAGGGGGGTGGTTGGATGCGTGTTGGCCTTGTTTTGCTGGCAGATGGCGCAACCCTCAACATATTCATATTTCCGAATGAATTGAGCTAGACCAGGCCACCAGAACTCAGAGGCAACGAGCTGACGAGTTTTAAGATATCCTGGGTGTCCTGCTGATAGATGATCATGCAATAATAGACTGCCGAAGGTTGAGATCAGCAGGAATGTAGACTCGGCCTTGATAGGTGAGAATTCCAGCCTCAAATTTCCAGTTGGAAAGGCGGGAGCGAAATTTAGAAGGCATCTCGCCCTCGAGAGCACGGTGGGAGTCGAGAACAAGGGAGTTGGAGGAGGAGGAGGCAGTGATCTTAGTGGAGAGAGCAAAGTCAATGAGGTTGACGAAGAGGGAGGAAGATAGTAGGGTAACATTGTCATTATTAGTGTCATTATCAGGGATGAGGTCAGGGCGGTGGGAGAGGGCGTCAGGACTGGCGAGGAGTTTTCCAGGGACATGGGTGAGGTTAAGGTCATAATCCATGAGGTCTAGCAACCATCGGGCCTGACGACGATTCAGAGTTTGGGATTGTCAGAAGTAGGTGAGGTTTTTGTGATCAGTGAAAATCTATATGGGAAAGGGGGAACCATGAAGATATTGTCACCAAGATTTGAGGGCACAAATGACAGCAAGAAATTCGCGGTCATAGATATCATAGTTTCATTCTGCTGGGGAGAAGGATTGGGAAAGATAGGAGCAGAGTTTCCACTCACCATTGGCATCTGTTTGTCGAAGGATTTCTCCTAAGGCATGTTTTGAGGTGTCGGTGGCGATGGCAAATGGCCGAGAGGGATCAGTTGAGAGAGGATCAGTTGAGAGAAAAAGGCCTGTTTAAGGGTATCAAAAGAAGCTTGACAACTAGGAGACCAATCCCAGGGTTGGGTCTTCTTGGTGAGGTCGATCAATGGGCAAGCAATGAAGTTGGAGTAATTTGGGATGAATTGTCGGTAAAAATTGGCGAAACCTCAGAATGACCGAACGTCCTGCAGTTTGGAAGGAATAGGCCAGTCTGCAATCCCTGCCAATTTGACTGGGTCCATGGCGAGCTGTCCTGATTTGACAATCATTCCAAGATATTCCACTTCGGAGTGCATTTCTCCAGTTTGAGGTGGAGGTGAAGGTCCATCATTCGTTGAAGAACATGTTTAGTCTATTCTTCATGAACAATATCGTTGGGGGAGAAAATAAGCAGGTCATCCATATAGACAACAAGCCATCCTTTGGTGATGAGGTCTCTGAAAGAGTCATTCATGAACCGTTGAAATGTGTGGGGAATTAGTGAGGCCGAAGAACATGACAGTAGGTTCAAAGAGTCCTTTGTGAGTATTGAAAGTGACTTTCCATTGATGCCCATCTTTGATTCGGACATTGTTATATCCCCATCGGACGTCAAACTTGGTAAAGTGCTTCGCTTCTCTAAGTTTATCGATGAGATCTGAGATGAGAGGAAGAGGGTATGCATTCCGAGTGGTATGCTCATTTAGATATCGATAAACACGCACACTACTTACCTTCAATGACAGGTAGCGATTGTAAGTTTTTTGTGGTTGTGACAGTGGCTCCGACTGCATTGCCTTGAAAGGTACAACTTCACATCTGTGTTGGGTATGCACTGTCAGCCCAGATCATTGGGCCTTCAGGTATCAGGCCATTTAGATCCTTGGCAAACTCTGTGCTTTGAAACATGTATGCATTGTGCACACTTCCAGGGTGCCCCAATCCGTAATCGACAACAAGAAGATTATATGGCATGACGGTAAGCTGTAAAATGTCAGCAATGATTCAGAGGCGGATAAATTAAGGTATATGACACCTGACAGTTCAATGAGTACCTGGATTTTCTATCGTAGTATGTCTCACCGTACAGTGCAGGTTTCTGAAACAAAGTTATAGATGTCCCATCATCTGCTGCAAACATTCCCCTCCTCCATGCTTCACATGATTTTGCTTCAACAAACCTCCGTGCAACTTCTGCATCAAGAGTGTGTGCTCTAGGCACTGACACGAAGTCATCGTGTTGATCCAAGAGGGTGATCATGGTAGAATTGGTACAGTTCACCACCGAGCCTACACTGACCCCTACCCACTGTGACACATCCTCGGCAGATGCAGCATTTCCATAGTGTCCTGCACGATAAAGAAAAATTGCAAGCTGAAGCGCAACTAGTGTTCGAAAGTCCGGTCTCAAGACCGATAAAAGACTGATTTGAGACCGAACTGGACCAACCAAGACTGGACTTCAGTAGTCCAGTCTTGCTAGATTTAATTTGGTTCAGTCTCAGTCTTTTGATTTTTGGAAAAATCAAAAAACCGGTTAAGACTGGTCTTAACTGGTCTTTGGAGGTAGCCCCTATTGCCCCCTATTGGGTAGTATGTTGACCGATTTTCCCTGATTTTCCCACAGTTTTAGGATTTTATTTGAGATAGTTATGACAATTTCTCAAAATATCTTCTCCAAAATGACATATCACCCGAGATAGGTGATATCTATGGCATTTATGGGCGGAATTACATGATCCATGGCGGATATTAACGGCACGTGACCCGGCTACCTTTGGAACAGCCACCCCTAAGCGCCGATCCCACACTATTCTATTCTCCAAAACTGAAGACTGGTCCAAGACCGTAACCGGACCAGCTTGGTTCTGGTTTTTTCCATATCAGGAAATTCCCAGGACCGGTTTCGGTCTGGTCTTTGCCAAAAAAGGCAAAAGACCAGACCGGACCGGACTTTAAAACACTAAGCACAACCAGTAGCTGAGGACAATTGAATCTTGATTGGAAGATCAGGTGGTGATGCGGGCATGTTCAACCTCATCACGGAGTGCTCAGATTGTGTCAAGAAGGCATCGGTAATGTAATTCTTTTTCATCAACTGAGCTGATTTACGAGGCTGACTCGGATTGTGAATCAGATTCGAGATCGGAGGGGAGAGGGGATATAGAACTGGGGGGAAAGAAATCCAAGAAATCCAGCTCATCTAATTCAGCATCCTCGTCCTTGTCATTGCTGCCACTGCCCTCATCCTCACTTGCTCGGAACTGTAAGTTTTCCAACCTCCGTGTCAGTACTTTAAATTCTAATTCATTAATACCCTTTAACAGTTTATTTTTGTGTGATTCATGAGGCATGGTGGAGAGAGAAGAGGGAGTCGATTGTCCAGTCGTTTCAGACTTTCAGTCCGCTGTCTTGTACTCAACCCATCTCGCTGCTATTAGTCTATTTTTTGTACTTCTCTCGAACGTTCTGCGTGATTCACATGACTGGACAACAGCGGCCCAGTATTCAGCATTTGCTCGGCAGGCTCGGAGTTCTAACTTGGTCTCTGGTCCAGATTCAAAACATAGCCAGAACATAGCCTCATCATAGCGGAGAACATAGCTATTCTGAATCCCACTATTAAATGTAATCTATCTGATCTGAACTGGTTGAGATATGATCAAAATGGTCACCAAACCCTGGCGATATAAGCATTCTGATTGGTCAATATCAGTCAATGGAAATTGCCACATAGTGGGATGCCCCTGTTCAGAAATTGAAAGCAGCGAAAATTTATTCCCAAAAAGCAAAGTTGTTATTCCTTTTTGGTGTCACTACATTAGCGTTGCTGCAGAGGTGAAGTAACTTCGAAGTGAATGAAGTTCACTTTGTGGAGGTCACACTTCACTGCAACCGAACTGGGAAGGAAGTGAGTTCATTCAGTTCGGGAGGCAAGGTGAACTGTAGTCTGTACGTGCCAGTGGTATATTTGGCAATGATATAGTCCCACTGTCCTAGTCTGATTTATAGGTTCAGACTCCAGAGTCCAGAGTGAATGACTCAAAAGACGAGGCCCTGGCAAGTACTCTACACAATCATTTCATAGGGTAGTGCTGCCACCCTGGCTGGCAATCATGTTTATTTGCAGATAAAACGGTGACACAATTCATCATTTTGCAAGCTGTTTCAAGCTTTCTGCTTTTTACTACACCACACCTTCTGTCAAGATTTGGATGACACCTGCCAGTCAAAACAAAATTGCATCTCAGCAACACGTCTTCTCAGTGGTGGCCTACTAACAACTGAAACCATCTTTTGCCCAAAACAATCAACGCACTACAATTTTCAAATTTACTTACAAGCGGTCTCGTCTTAATTTTACTCCTGATCTAATTGCACGGGAGATAGAGTACAATATTCCTGGGTTTGTTACAGAGAGAACCATAGATGAGCTCACAGATTCGGGCAACATCGACGAACTCTACCAGTTCAAGTTGTTACTTGTGAACAATGTAATAATCACTTATGATTGGATGGAAAGTTCTGGGACACTTCATTTCACCTCCCGAAGTGGACTAAGTCACTTCTCATGCACCTTCGTTCCATTGAACTGTATTGAAGTGCATCAAAAATACACCTTCCTTCACTTCAATTCACTTCGTGGCAATGCTACACCACATATATTGTAGCACCTGATTTTCCAATCCTAATGGTGTGACAATCTAATCAATCTGAACTAATCTGGATGAGTTAGAAGCAAATGGTTCATGAAACATCGACAAAAAATATGGCTGTGTCACTCCAAAAGTCAAACTAGCCCCTATCAGCCCCTATTTTTGTGATCCTATTGATCAATCTGATTTAATCTGAATTTACAATACAATCATATATTTTATGAAATAATAATGCCAGGTATACATTCAAATTTAGTGTTGAAACAATCATATTCATCTTATCATGTGATTGTTTAGTCATCGGTCTAGAACTTATTGGGACAGCCTGGAATATTGTGTCAAGTCCCCAACCTTGAATAACATACACTAGATGCTCTTTTAACCTAGTCTTATCCAGACTGGAACATTCAAATTCAAGGCTGGAGCAGTCTAGAGATGGTCTGGAGTGGTCTGGACAGAGCTGGCCAGTTAGGTACCTTGGCTGGGGTAACTGTCAGCCATGGAGGTTTGTCCAGTGCTGTCCAGTCTGTTCCATTCTGTCCAGATGAAGGCTACTTTGGTGATGCAGACAGATGGTTGATATTATGGGAGAATCATTTTGGAAAATTGGTAAGAATCCGACTCCGCAGATTGACCTCGCAGGTTATATATGACGTGCCACAGAAGCCCATCTAAAGGTCGTAGAATCCAGAAAAAGTGAGGCCAAGGGTGAGAGATACTACGCAGTAGCATCAACTCAGAAGTATGACAAGGATTTATCAAAGTGGGTTCTTACTGAAGTGAAAGATGAGCAGGCTGCCAGATTGCAAAGTAGGTAGTTATAAGGCAGATCTAGCTTAAGGTACATGGACCAAGAGATCAGGATTATAAGTACTGGATAGAGAAGGTCATAGAATAGTGTAGAATGAGTCATGAAAACTACAGATGACTAAACATTACAGATAAGATGAGTCATATGGAAAGAAAAGGAACTTGATGAAAGGAAACACTAACAATTCAATAAGAGTGGATAGATGCATAATGGGTATGAGTCAGCATAGGAGAAAAGAAAGGTCTGTGTCAAAAGATTGAACACAAGAACTGATAGTCCGAGTGAGAGAAAAGACAAGAAAAAAAAGAAAAAAATAAATTGGCACTCCAACCATACCTGGAGGGTTCGGGAAATAAATAAATAAATAATCTGTGCGTAGCGCGAAGAAGAAATTTTTTAACCTATACACGGTTCATAAATGGCTCGAAAAATAGTTGTCAGTACACACCAGAGATTGGCAGTATGTGAGACAGGGATGAGAAGCATTGATTGTTGACCCGCTGGGTGAATGGACAAGAAGAAAAGGTATGTGGGAGCCTGGGAGGTGGCAGACTTGGACTAACTTATACTGAACACTCCAAGTTGAGTCGGAGCAAGCGGAGGAGTACTACTAATGACAACTTCGAGTCGACTGAGTATATGAATGACAAGTCCCATTAAACAACATGATTAGTTGATGTTGTATGCTACATAACAAATCTGGTAGTACTAGACACTAAGTTGAACTTTGTATGTATTGGATATGGTGCTACGGTCACTGCAGCACTGGCAGCTTATGCCCAGGTAGTCGAGCCTCCTGCCTCAGTCATCCAGTGCAACATGACTCATGCTTACCAATGTGACTTGAGGTTGTTGCAGCCCTGGATGTGCTTATTTGAGGGTATAGGAATCACCACTCAGGGACTCACCTAAGTGTCTGTATTAGAGACACTGCGAGTAGTTAAGGACAATAGTTGTTCTTGTGTGAATGTATCTACACAGTATATACTAAGTTACACGGTCCATGAGAACATTCTACATTAGGTAGTCCGTGTGAGATATGTAGATAGTCCAGTAGTCCGCTCCAGATTAGGGTTGGACTAGTGTCCTTTCAACACTTCTCCTTGCTCAAGTGTTCATCTAAGGTAGTGCGAGCATAGAGGATCATCTGCAGCGGTGTGATTCCGTGTGAGTTCATCCACATATAGTGAGTAGGTTTTAGTCAGAGTAAAGTTGTAGTCCGAGCTGAGAGCGAAACTCCTTGAACTTGTCAAAGGTTAGGTTCTTAGTGGAAATGTCCGTGGGATTTTCAGTCCCAGGTATATAGTATAGCTCTACTATTTTATCTTGCATAACAGCATCACAGACAAAGTGGTACTGGAGTCGGATGTGTTTTGAGTATTTTTCGGTGACAGGATTTTCAGCCATGAATAGCGATCCTTGATTGTCACCGCAGATAGGAATGGGTTGGAGATTATATCTGAGCTCTCCAAACATCTGGTAGATCCAAATGGCCTGGCAGGAGCAATTGTTTAGTGCCATTTACTCCGCTTCCATCGAAGAGAGGGCAGTGGTCTTTTGTAAATGTGAATTCCATAGGAAAACACCTTCTGCAAGCTTCAGGTAAGAACCTGGCTGCAAGTGGCCAGTTTCGGTGTCCTGACCCCAATCAGAGTCGGTACACTGGCAGGCGATTAACTTGAAGCCTCGACCAGAGCTGCCTTTATAGACAAGCGCATATTTGCACTTTCCGAGTAGGTATTGGCATATATATAATGCCTTGTCAAGATGCCCTTGGGATGGGTTGGCAGACTGCCGTGCCAGCTGGTTTACAGCATAGGCGATGTCCTGCCTCGGGCTGGTGCCGATCATAATATAGATCAGCAAGCTGATCACGGTTTGAAAGCAGGTTCACAACTCTGCATTTAGCAGAGACCGGTTGGGCTTAGGGTAGTACCCATGAGATGCGCATTCAATGTGAGGCCAAAGTGCTCCCCAATCATATCGAGATATGTACATTGGTCTAGGAACAAAGTCCAACCTTCTCGATGGATGTGCATCTGGAGAAACTCTTTTGGTTCTCCAAGATCACAACATTTCCACATCTTCATAAAAGCAGTCTTCAGCTCCTCTACAAAAGCTTTGTTAGGACCACAGAAGAGGGTGTCATCTATGTAGATGATCGCTAGTACTATTTCTTTTCCTTTGCGATATATGAATAGTCCGGCGTCAGACCGGAGTCTTATGAAGCCTAAGTCTGCCATGGACTTGTTGAGCGTTAGCCACCATGATAGGCTGGCTTGTTTAAGGCCGTATATAGTGCGCAGTAGGCATAAGACTTTGCCTTTTGAATTGGGAGGCACAAACTCTTCAGGAAACTCCATGTAGAGCTCCTCTTCCAGTTTGCCATATAAGTAGGCAGAGTGGACATCAAGTCCAGTGAGGTGCCAATTTTCTAAGGCAGAGAGGGCGAGCATATACTGTACCGTCTCAAATCTCACAACTGGGGAGAATATTTGGTCGTAGTCTAGACCTTCAACTTGGGAGAAACCCTTGGCAACTAGCTAGGCTTTCTTTCGACCATCAGACTTGACGTCAAATATCCATCGGTTCTTTATGACTTCAAGTTACGGCTGGTAGGATAGTGTTTTAAAGTCCAGTTGCAGACCCAAAAAAAGACTGGCAACTGGACCGGACTGACACCAGTTGCAACCGGACTGCAGTTGCCGGTTGTGCACAATTTAAAATTTTAGTCGGTCTGGTTGCCAAACTTTTGGAATTTCAAAAGACTGGTCCAAAACTGGTTAAAACTGGTTGCAACCACGACCGGTTGCTTGGCCCTAGGGCTACCATATATAGGCCCATATACCGTAATTTAATTACTATTTTAGGAATTTATTCGACATTTATATGATCGAATCAGTGGTTTGACCCGGAAATGGTCCGATCACACTCGTGTATGGGCTGATTGTCGCGATCAACATTGTAGCTCAAATGATGCAGAATACACTCTACTAATTTCTGTACAGCCACCCTGACGGACTTTAAAACACTACTGGTAGACCTTTTGATCTTTGAAGATTTGAAGCTCGTCTTGACAAGCTTCAAGTTTGCACGAGAGTTTTTGCTCCTCGGTGGGGAGCTTTTGTATGTCACGGAATAACCACTGGTCATGGTAGTTCACATTGGAGATTGGACAGTCCAGTCCGAGTGGGACAGCTTTGGTGGTGAGAAATGCAAATAAAGCATCTCCCCTTTCACGTGTCAGGCATTCTACGTCGTCCTCGGAGGGTGACAGAGAAAGGGTTGCATTGGGAACTGGCTTATTTGCCAGTTCAACTGGAGGGTCTGAGTCCGCCCAGGCCCGGGGGGTCTCCTTCTCAAGGTCTTTGACCTGATTGATAGAGTGTCGACTCTCTTCACCAAGCGCATTGCCAGGTTTGTGCAGTGGTCTTCGAGTGCTGCCAGATTGGCGGGGTGGCGGTGGCGGAGCAATGGGGCGTCTAGCCCATGGAGATGGTGTGCGCGGAGAATAGTGGATGCGACAGTGTTCATGGAGGATCGACAGGGAGAGGGGTGGAGGAATCTGCACGCGGCTCATCTGAGTTGTCATCGGAGTCATGGTGATCATGAGGGATGGGTTTCAAGACTGGGGGTTGGCTGACCATTCTATGTGGAGTAGCTTTAGCACATTTTGGAAAGAGGTGCTCGTCGAACACGGCGTGCGCAGAAGTGTGAAGGGAGTTATTTCGCCTCATAAAGAGGTAATTCTGATCGCTTCCAGCAGCAATTCCGATATATATCATGAGCTGTGATTTGGGCTGCAGCTTGCCCTTTCTCGTTTTGTCGCCGGGAATGTGCACATAGGCACCACATCTGAATACTCAGAGATAGGAGACCGAAGGTTTCTCCCCCTTGAGTAATTCGTGGGGGGTCCGCCAGTTAAGGCGGGACATCAGAGTCTGGTTATAGACATGTGTTGCATGTAAAAGTGTGAACTCCCAATAAGAATTGGGGAGGCAAGCATGTAATCGCATCGCCTGGGCCTTCAAGTTGTCCATTAAGGTCTGAATCAGTCGTTCCGTGCGTCCATTCTGCTGGTGTGCATAAGGAGCAGACTGATGTATGTGTACTCCGGAGTTGCAGAGAAAGTCGGTGAAGGCCTTCAAGTTGGAGGTGTATTCACCACCGGCGTCAGATTTCCAACCTTTCACTTGCACGTTATACTGAGTACATTGAATGTATGCAAAAAATTGTTTAACGACCTTCAGTGTTTGTTCCTTAGTCCGAATAGGGGTTACCCAAGCGGAGGAAGTAAAATCGTCATAAATGACAATGGCATACCAGAAATGGTGGTACAACTCTACTTCAAAGGATTTAAGGTCAGAGTGAATCAACTCAAAGGGAGCGGTAGCCCGCATCTCGCTACTATGAGGAAATGGTTGGTTTGGTTGGTTTCCGAGCTCGCATCCCGGACAAAGCGGTGACCAGGAGGGGATATCTATCTCAGGAAAGTCTTTTGTATTTTTCTGAGCGGCTTTGAGCACATCTTGGGACGGATGACCAAGCTGTCAGTGCATTGTGTCATAGTCCACAGAGGCCATAGTTAAATTTTTGGCATGTGGCCGGACTGTCGGAGCATGAATCCAGTACATGGTGTCAGTACCATGAGAGTGGAAGGATAAAATAATCCTTCAGCTGCACTTGTCATAGAACTCAATCCAGTCTATAGTAGTCCAGAGCATAAGACAATTGTCCGCTTTGAGTAGAGTGCCCATGGAGATGAGCTTGACTTGGCAGGTAAGCATATAGATGACCGGAGTCTGAAATCTCATTGGTAAAATGGGACAATGCACCGGAGTCCAATAATCAGGAGTCCGGAGGTCTGTGGTGTGCTCACCCCCCTCCCTTACTAGAGATGTTCTCACACTTCTCACACATTGTGAAGATCAGTGTTGTAGGGTCCATTTGGCTATTTACTACAACTTGAACTCAGGCTGACATACAAGTATATACTGTCTGTGGCAATGAAAACCGCACATCAGTGTCAGTGTAGGCCGGACTGGAAGAGCCAGAGGCATACCATTCATCTGCAGTGGGATAGAACTGCGCGAGATATTTATCCCTGTCTTCTCTGAGGGAAACTGCATTGTTGTCGACCTGCATCATGATAGTGGTCGAGATGGCCAGCGCAATGCGCTGTGTCTCCTTGAGCCTGTCGATGAAACAGCAGTGAGACGGAGTGTCACCAGTTCAGTGGACGCAGCGGGAGAAAGTCTGATCTAGAGTATGGACTGTCTCAAATGTTGGAGTGATGTCGAGGCGGCGAGCGAGGTTGATAGCGGCAGGGGTCTGAGGCAAGGCGGGAGGACCAAAGTATTGCGAGCCGGCGGTGTTAGT
The DNA here is from genome assembly GCA_038091455.1 of Leccinum uliginosum. NCBI lineage: Eukaryota > Fungi > Basidiomycota > Agaricomycetes > Boletales > Boletaceae > Leccinum > Leccinum uliginosum. The sequence continues at coordinate 13,103 of JBBPOM010000331.1, forward strand.
GCTGCAGCGAGGGTCGGTGGCCAGAGACGTAAAAACAGAGGAAGTGGGGTCAAAAATGACTGGCTCCCCTGTGAAGTTGGTGAATATGAAGGAATTGGAGGTGGTGGAGGCGACATTAGACTTGGCCTTCTCATTCCACTCCTTCCTCTTCTGGTTGCCATCTTCGGAGCATTTGCCGGAGTGCTGACGGTGCTTCTTGTCATTATCTTTCGACTGGGTGCCTTCAAGCTGCTGATCACCGAATTTCAGGTCAGTGCCCTTACATTTAACTGTGGAGATCTTATTGGCCTAATGGCCCGATTTATCCTCAGTGGACTTACGGCAGCTAGCATATTGTATAGAAATCCTATGTGGATCTCTATTGCACAGCCAAGGGTAGATAGGAATATCTCTAGCCTGAGTAGAAACTCACTAGGTATTTGAGACAGAAGATGTTGATTGAATATCTAAGACGAGGTATCTTCACACTTTGTATAGAGTAAAGTGACCTGATATTTGTATGTCAGGCTGAAACCTATATATACTACAGTGTGTGTTTGTACATATTATGGTATGGAATGTTCAAAGAATATTTTAGATGAATGTAAGAAGTTCTAGCCAATAGCATAATAAACTCTCCATGATCAGTAAGCAAAGATGTAACCAGTAGTGAAAGTAGCTCTTATCTACATCTTATCTACATTACATAATAATCACATAAGCGTGAATGAAAGGTTGAGACAATGCCTAGACTTTGTAGTACTCAAATTGATTGAATAACTATAGTTTTAACACTTTTCCTCATTCCGCTGATGTGTAAAATTATGTTGAAGTCCAAAAAATGCAAAAATGTGATTTAGTGGACATATAAACTCATGCCTCTTGCGGCCAGGGGCAAGCTTGACCAAACAGATGACTGAAAATACACATGCAATGTAAAAAGTCACCACAACAAAAGCATTTCGTAATCATTTTCTCTAATGGGAATGCATTATGTAATGTCATGCTTTTCATGGATAATTAATGAGTCCTAATTGGGTACAACCCATTCGGAATTTGTCATATGACACATTTTTGATAAAGATGTCTTCTGACCTGCTTTAGTGGTTTCTTTCCCGATTTCCACAGCCTTTACCTCCTTAGCCTTAGCTGTTTGTTTCTCCTTGGGACCACCGCTGCCCGCCATTCCCTCTCCAGTGCTCCCAGACGGCAACCTTCCAAGTACCTTCTTTATGACCTCCACAACTTGCTCTGCCCTTTCCTTACCCAGAATTGAGTCGTGAAGGAATATTGGGGAGTCATCATCATCCTCCACTTCCACAGCCCTCCAACACTCATGCAAGAGCAAACCAAAACCCAGAACAATAGGGGTACCTTTATTGCGATCTGCAAATGTCGCCTTGCAAAGCAAAGTCAGTGCTTCACGGAAATTATCCCGCTTGGCATGGATCTCGTCGGGAAGATATTTTTGGCCCCATTGCCACGATTCCCAGTCAAGCAAACTGTGCTTTGACTTTAGGGCCAAAGAAGAGGATTGCGAGGTTGCCTTAGATATAGAGTAAGTAGATAAATGCAAACTAATTAAGAAAAAAAAAAAAAAAAACTTATGAAGATTGGCAATGCCAACATACCACCCAATAAAGTCTTGTATGAGGGGTCAAGGGATAGGCTTTCCAGGAACCTTAGCCTGTCTTCATCATTTGTGGCAGGACTTTGGTCCTCAGGGACAGCTGGCTGCCCAAAGAGACGAGGATGCTTGGAAGGGGGTGGCAACCCACTGGGAGACTCAGGTATCTCCTGGCCCTTATCTCCTCCACTTTTCCCTTTGCCAGCATGACCATCCTGCTCATTGTTACCAGATTTGTCATCGTCAGATCCAACTTCCACAAAGGGCTTTCTTTTTTTGGAAATCTGAGGCACCTCCAACTCCGCAGATAGCCCTAGGTCTTGCTTTCGGGCCTTGATGAATCTAAGGATCTACCGATCATGATTTTGGTCAACTTCGAGGGGTCCAACTAGTGTTTAAAAGTCCGGTCCAGTCTGGTTTTTTGACCTTCTTGCATGGCAACTGGTCTGGAGCGGTTGCACACACCGGTTGCAACTGGTCTTTTGAAAGACCGGTCACATGCTCGATGGCGTGTGACTTTCACGCTTAGCGATGGCTGTGTCGATGGTAGTCCCGATTTGTACCTTTCGTCTGATCTATTAGTTACGTAAATCGGGTAACATCCGGCGGAGATACGAGCGTTTTTGAGCGAAACATCAAATCTCAGATTCTTTGATTGGTAAATCGCAGGCGATCACATGACACTGGCGCTCCGATGGTAGTGACCTATATTAAGGGGATGCGTGTAGCTACCCATCCAGCTATAGATTGCGTGCATCGGCCAGATATCGGCCGCGGTATTCTCAATCTCGGGTCAAATCATAGATTACAAGATATCAAATTCAATTTAAATTGGACAAATGTGGGAAAATTATGGGAGATGCCCCCAAATATGGGCATCCCAGGGGTACCATAGCCGGACTGGTTGCAACCAGTTTTGATCCGGTCTTTTGAATTTTATGAAATTCAGGCAACCGAACTGATCAAAATTCAAAGTGGGCACAACCGGCAACTGCGGTTCAGTTGCAACCGGTGTCAGTCCAGTCCAGTTTCCGGTCTTTTACTGGTTGTGCAACTGGACTTTCAAACACTAGGTCCAACACCTCGAAATCTTGGGAAATCATTTCTTTGTCCATATACTTGGTTGGCGACCTGGTCAGCTCCAGCCAAGGGACCCGGACCTTGTCGCATTCAGTGATTCGCACTAGTTCTGGTTAAGATGTGATAGTTAAAGTAGGTAATTTGTACTTACTGTATGTTTTGGCAAAAATCTCCTGTACAACATCTTGTCGGGTCTTTAGGCGAACAGCGTAGCACGTTGGGAGGATGGGATGGCCTAAGGCATCTACCAAGACCTCAGGCACCTCCTCTTCCTCCTCATCAGATATTGCCCCCTCCTTCAGGGCCTCATCTGCAGGTAGCATATTATCAGAGTTAGAAATATAGTCACTATGAGTTAAGTAAACTGTATTCACCTTCAACTGTTAAGAAATCACCAAGGAGATCAGCTCCCTGCTTGGCCCAAGCCTTGCACTCGTTGGACGAGACCGTAAAGTGCCGGTCCCATTTGCTGTTGTTAGTATTTGTCTCAATGCTAGGGGAAATGTTTTGGCTAAAAGCAAGGTACAACAAAATTGAATCACCTACAATAGTGCTTTGACGCCGCCGCCAGTGCCCTCATAAACCTGGAGGACCACGCAGTGAACCCCCATTGTCCGGCGTAATGCTTCAATGAATTCAACTGTCTGATTCTGAAGGTTCTTCTTTCGGTAGCTGTATAGGAAGTAAGTAACCTTAAATTAAAAATAGCCAAGGAAACTCACACAGCCATTTTGTCTTTGTTGGGAGCCCCTTCCAAATTTCACTTTGCAGCCACCTTCTCAGCTTCCTCCACTTGACTCCTGGGAAGTTCATTGAACCATTTCCGGATGGCAACAGTGTGATTGCTGAAAGTCTTCTTATTTTCCTTGTCGCGAGAACCATCGGCGTGGACGACCTCTTCGGCAAAAAGTCGTTGGCCCACGCGAAAGGTGTCCCACAGGGTCCAGTAATTCCCGCATCCATCGGCCTTGCAGCAGCCTCACGCTCCTCAGGGGTCCATTCTTCTCCAGCATTTTCCCACAGCACCAATTTAGCCTCCTCGTCCTCCCAGTTGTCATCCTCCAGGTAAGAGAGGAATTCCCTCCAGATCACCTATAATTTTGATTTCCAATCAGTCAGTAGTATTAGCTACATATACACTTAAACCAGTGAAATGAAGGACGTACTAGGTGGAGATGTTCAGGTAGTTCAACTACTTGATCTTCATGCAAACTAGACTTAGTAATGGCCACCTGGCAATCCTTGAGGATTTGCATGCAGGCGGCTGGGTTTCCACGAGCCTCTATGTACTACTGCACATACTCAGCAAGGCATTCAAAAAAAAGAACACACCAATCAGTAGCCATGGCAATGAAAATGTAAAGACCCAGGTGGTAGTTGGTAGCGAAGAGGGTCAAATTGCGTGAGAATGTTCAACCAGCAAATCCCAGTACTGCATTTGCGACTCGCCCCTCGAGTACTCACGTGCAGAAGCAGAATTACATTCCCATTTATTTATACCATAGATATAGTACTGCGACACTCAGAAACAAAAATATTGGCATGCGAGTAGGTACACCATTGTAAATACAGTATCTAAGCAGCAACCTTCATCCACCCACTGGCAGTTCCACCTTGTTGCTTGCTGACACTCAAAAGAACCAAATTGGTGGGGCGTGTGACCTGGAATGTGTAAGGCTCCTTAAATACCTCACCATGTACCTTGCCGCAATCTGGATTCCTACATTCGAGTTGGTAACCATCAGATGCTTGATGTACATGGATACCCATGGGTCGAGAACCCCACATTGCACGCACTGCAATGGCAGCACTTGGCCCCACGGTTGGTAGTCTCGGTGCGCCCATGAGTACTTTGCAGCGTGGTCGTGGGCTAAATGAACAATGCCACCGGTGTGTCATCCCAATGTCGAACAGTGCCTCCGTGAGTGTTCAAGAGCTTCGGTAAACTTGAAACCATGCCAGTGGATGACAATGGACTTGGTGAGTTTTGCCAACAGATCCACGGTATTTACTGCAGAAAGATGCTTTGCATCGAATGCAAGAGCATCTGATATGCCCAACCTATAATGATACTTAGTTACTAGCCGCGTATAGTTTGAAATGAGAAACATACCTGGCCAAGCCAACTTGCCTCAGGTCGGCAAAGGCATCCGAGTTGTTGACAACAGAACCACATGCTAGTAAAAAAAAAATCGAGCTAGCAAGTTGAGCCTTGAATGGCTCCACTGGAATAACCTCAGCTACCCAATGTGAAATCAAAGTCAATACCAGGTGGAAATTGTCAAATGAGCCACTTACATTGCCAACTGTTGTTGCACAAACCTGGTTGTTCTGATCTTGTCCAAGCCAGAGGTCACTGGTGTCAGGGTCAGAGTGGGTGGTGACAAAGGCCACCACGTGCCGATATCGACCAAGGCTGGCGACAAGCTTGGCAGTGTTGTGGTCCCACTTGTCAGTGCTTGCTCAAATGAGATTTACAAACACTATGAGACACTATGAGAATGACCAACACTATGAGACACTCAGTACTGTCTACATGGACCCTCGCTATGAGAACTATGATGCTATGGAGTACTGTCCAGTACTGTCCAGTAACATCTGGTTTTGCTGATGGCCTTGCCTTGCTGGCCCTGGCTCTCCCCTGCCCCCACCTTCCCTCCTTCCCTTGCCCTCCCTCGCTCTCGCTCTCGCCCTTGCCTTCCAGTTCCCTCACCCTTGCCTTCCAGTTCCCTCGCCCTTGCCTTCCAGTTCCCTCGCCCTTGCCTTCCATTTCCCTCGCCCTTGCCTTCCAGTTCCCTCGCCCTTGCCTTCCAGTTCCCTCGCCCTGGCCTTCCAGTTCCCTCGCCCTTGCCTGCCAGTTCCCTCGCCCTTGCCTTCCAGTTCCCTCACCCTTGCCTTTCCTCGCCCTTGCCTTTCCTCGCCCTTGCCTTTCCTCGCCCTTGCCTTTCCTCGCCCTCGCTCTACCCCCTGCCCACTCACCCCACCCTCCCTGTCCTCAATGACAACAATGCAGAGATGGCGACAACAACGATGATGGGTCGGGACGGACAGAGTCGGGGAAACAACACAGTGAGTAATGATCATACTCCCTCGTCTTGGACTTCGCCCTCACCATCTTCACCCTCAACACGACCCGAACGACAACAACACGACAACAACAACACGACAACTGTGGTGATGATGAGGACATGACGATGAGGCAGGGTGGAGATGAGGACAAGCACACGGCCTCCCTGTCCTCAATGACAATGACGCGGTGATGGCGATGATGGGTCAGGACAGACGGAGTTGGGGAAATGACACCAAGTGAGTAATGATCGACCTCCCTTGTCCTCACCATCCTCACCCTCAACATGACACGAACAACGACGACATGACGATGACAACACGATAACTGTTTTGACGACAAGAGCGTGACAATGTGGACGCGATGGCATGGCAGGGCAGAGATGAGGGTGGGGCGGAGATGAGGACAAGCACACGGTGTTGACGGCACAAACAGTGACAACCTGGCAACGAGGATGCGGCAGCAGGTCCAATGACTCGATGATGTGACACGCTGTCGCGTCATCGAGTTGTCGACCAATTGCAATGGCGAGTCCGAGTCGGACAACAACAACACGGCAGCACTGGCACGACGTGCTGCCGTGATGTCGATGCCAACAGCACCTATATAAGTATATAGAGTGTATTTCAAATTCTACTGCGATAAGTTCGTACATATTTAGGTATAGTTTGCAAATAGTCTAAAGAGCTTGGCGGGGTGCTTAGTATCGTGCACGATCAACATAGTCACGTGTTACACACACAGCCAAACAAACAATCGGCGACCCATAAGTACTTGGTGAGTATGTTTGCCAATTCTGCCCTGCTTTCTCCACCCCCGTTCTGGCAAGGATTACTGCTGTGGCATACCAATACCAGGTGCCGTGCCACAGCACCTAAATTTAAGTACGTATCCTGACTCGTCATACTAGCCTCTGCCCAAAGTTTTTTCACTCCCCCAGCAGCGCGCTCCAACCTGGCAGGCCCACTCAGCAGCAATGTTTTCCTTTTTATTTCAATAACAACACTTTGTCGCTATGTAGGACTGCAGCCTACATAATTGCAAAGTGTTCGTTATCATATAAGGTGCACTTTTACAAACATATCAACTGTATATGTTGACATCATTTTTTCTCAGTTCCAACTTGACTCTACGGGGTACTTAGGGTCAGCGCGGAGTTGGTGTGTCAGGACGCTAGTCCTGCTCCCTTCCCTAACATTTTATTGTGGGTTACTCAGGGGCAGTGGAGGTCGGTGTGTCGGGACGCTAGTCCTGCTCCCACCCTTCCTTTTTTGTGGGTTATCCGGGGGCAGTGGGGGTTGGTGTGTTGGGACGCTAGTCCTGCTCCCACTGGCACCCTTGCTTTTTGGTGGGTTACTTGAGGGTAGTGGGGGTCGGTGTGTCGGGACACTAGTCCTGCTCCCACCTTTGCTTTTTTTTATGGCAGTGATGCCGGGCCAGCATGTAGGTTCTTGTGTTTTATTTTTACCACTCACTAATCTGTTTTCACCCAGCCCCTTAGTGCAATGCCCTTTAGGTGTACTAGTTTCATTGTCATATTCTTCATAATTCGGCTGACAATTTTGATTGGTTCCAGAAACCCAATTTTGCCTAGCAAGCCAACCAAGTGCCCCAAATGCAGAACCTGTTAAGTTACCTAGCCTATTTTTGAGTTTACGTACCCTTACAATTTACCCTAGATGGCCTACATTATTTCGGGCACAAGGGTTGGGTTTGGAGTTCAAATGATTCAGTTGTGGGGTTGCGGTGGTTGCAGCAGCGCTGGCGGCTAAGAAGCACATTTTTAACTTGTATTTTTTTTCTGCTTGGACAGCTTGCCAAGGGGTGGGGCCTCCCCTTGCCAAGCTTCCCTCGCTCTTTTTCTTCTTTTTCTTAATTAGCAAACTGGTGTAAAATGGCAGTGGACTTCTTTCGATGCAATTTGATTGGGTGGCGTTAAGGCATGGCGCACGCTGTGGCAATGTGATCACGTGAGCTAGCTGAACAGTGAAAATTTTCCGGCCACCTTGCGGGTTAAGCTATTCTCCCAAAAGGCTGGCATGGATGCCAGCTTCCTGCTAGCTGCCTCCCTACGCAAGGTTCTGCAAGAAGTTGTAATGAGTCCTATCACCACCCAGGATGAAATTTCCTTAGATAAACTCCACAAGCCCAGGTAACCTTGAAGGTTTCGTGCTGCCTCCAACCTCACAAATTTGCACTTTCAAATATTCAGGTTAAGGGCCCAAGCCATCGCGGAAACTCCACAGAGTGTCAACCAAGTATCAAAAGAAGATGCCAGTGGTACGGCACCATTGGTGGATGTAGAAATTCACCATTGTGCTGCAGTCATCGCTGCAGCCTTCCTGAACCCAGGTAAGTGGGCTTCAGAATGCAATTTATCTCCAGCTGACAGCCTACCTAACTTGCTCGGCTTACTAGCCTGGGCAAAATGAGATTATGAGAGATTTGCCGAATCAGAGAAAAAACGGCGCTCGGGTAAATATTTTGCTGATGTCCACTTGGGTTTCATCACAAGGCCCACGACCGTTGTCGACGTACATGGCAGAATCTTATTTTGGTATCTCCCCAGCCTCCTGCTCCCTCAGATAGTAAGTCTCTCAGTAATATATTACATCACAAAACCAATTATTCATCCAGCCAATAAGTTACTGTTCCATCAATCATATTATAACAGCTGGGTGCCCATATCAGCCTCATTTCAAAAAAATTCAACAGATCAGACTAATATGAATTACATTATTTCATTACTATAACTAAGTAAGAGTATTATCCTACCATATCACCATATTACCATGCATTCAGGTCATCCATCAAAGCAATTAGTCCATTGATTCATTGACAAGCCATTTCTACTACTGTTATTCTGAATCTTTCTCTATACATGCAGACCTTCCTGATATCAACCTCATCTGTGCACAACTAGCAGCAAGACTAGAAGCAGCCTTGTGAGCTCTGATGTACTTCTTGGCCCCATCCATGATTTTCCCCCACTGCTTAGAAGTTGGCAGGTGCTTGACTGAAGCCATTACTTCATTGAAGGCAAAACTCCAAATACCCCTGGAAAACATACAATCTTTCTTCTTTTCTGGGAGTGCAAAAATTACTGTCTGCCAGCACTTAACTGCTCTCTTGACCTATACATATTTGAAAAATTATTCAAAGGAATGAAGAGATCACTTATGGCTATAGTTGCAAGTGCCAGAGCAGCAGTTGGAAATCTTCTTCCCTTGACCTGAGATGAGACAGCCATGTTTGTTTCTAAATAGTGAGCAAAGGTATCCTTGGAGATGATTTCATGCAAGAAGACACCAGATTTCTGCTATTAAAATGATCAAACACTGTCATATGGAAAATGGACGACTTACAATATAATATATCAGGATCAATTTGATCAGATTCTGTCCATATAAACAGAAAGCAACGGGATGGATGAAGTACCCAATTACCCTTCTCATCCGTGTCCTTGATGGCCTCGGAAACCATTCAGGTAATATATATTGCCTGTGATTCTAGGCTATTAAACACCCGGTAGAGCTCAAAGAAGGCCTTGACAACAAGGATTGCCTGCTCAGCAAGATCTCCTTGCCAGTCATACATAGGGATGAGTGTGGGTATACCCCGGGGTATCTGCATCCATACCCATACCCATACCCCAGTATATACCCATACCCACCTTGTGGGTATGGGTTTTCTCACGGGTTGGCAAAAAACGACCCATGGGTAAACCCACAATGGGTTGACCCACGGGTTCTCGTGTGACAACTCACAAGCGATCAAGATAATTAGATTGAAATAAAACTACAAAGTAATTCTATCCCATCCGTCCTCCAACTCCTGCTCCTCATTTACCTCCGGCAGCTCTGCAGCAGCCTTCAAATCATCCGCTTTCACCAGGTTCAATAGACTCTAGGAGCCGAGACACACGAGAGCGCGTGTAGACTGTGTCGACAGTCTCGAACACACGTGTGTAAGGATCAGACGCCCACGGCTAAAGAGCCGTTTGACATCAATTGATGTTGCTATTAAAAAAACAATTAGTATGCGAGCAAAAAAAAAATTATAAAGTACTACATACCAGGAATACTGAGGTAGTCTAATGCCATTCGAGAGAGGCGCGGGTAGCTTATGCGTCGCTCGTACCACCACATAAGAGGGTCAGTGACGTGCTCTCCATCTGCCATTAAATACCTGTCTAACTTCCCCCGCAAATTGGCTGATTTAGGAGGCGCAGCAAAGACATGCTGTCGAACATGTTATCGTGCTATGATTTAGATTATCGTGTCAGTGCACGTCTAAATACATAGATTATGATACTAACCGCAGGGTTCTCCAATTCCTCGAGATCGGTGTCATGATTCTCTTCCGTAGCATATGCAGACTCGAACCGTTCACGAACAAGTTGTTCTGCAGTTTAAATCTATGCTTCCTCCCATTTCGCCAGTCGAAAATAATTTAACTTGTGGCGAGGATGTAGAACTAGTGCCGAATCATTAAGAAAGTTGTTTTATGAGTGATCGAAACTTACCCATGGCGATACGATAAACCTCCGAGCTGTCCGTCAACAAATAATAGTAGTTGAGGGTATGCTTTGCCATGGCGACACCGGCGCGGATAGAACAGGAGAGCGAGGAGTCGCTAGCATACTTGCGGAGTTGTTCGTCGACGAGATCCATGGCCGGGATCACTGTAGCAAGGTTGGGCGCTGCGTCGACCTCGAAAAGAAAGCAGTGGAGTCTTTTAGGACCTTTCCGAGCGCAGCCGGTTAGCAAAGACACAGCCGCGACACGTGCAAAACGCACCTTGAGCACCTTGCATAGGTCGTTCAGCATTTGCCACTCATCCTCAGCTAACTCGCACTGTCTCAACCCCATTTCCTTCTTCTGGGTAATTGTATCGATCGCTTCTTGATGTTTCAAAGCATACTGAAGCATATTGAATGTTGAATTCCATCTTGTAGGGACGTTGCGCGGCAAATTCGTAACGGGAACGTTCAAGCCCGCAAGGATGCGCCGCCACTAGGGCAAGAGTTTCGTGGTGGAATTGATGAACTTGAAGCTTAGTTTTCATATCTGTAGGGTCGGTTTGGTCATAAGAGGTGCGTTGCAAGAGTTTGTTTACCTTTGCCAATGCTAACTGCACCGGTCGGATGCATCTTTGCAGCTCCTTTCTCTCGGTGTGACTCAGAGTGGCCGCCTCGTCCTCCAATCCCTCTGTGTCGTCGTCAGTCGCCTCGTCCGGTCCCACCTCAACATCCACTGGCAACACTCCTTCCACCTCGTCGTTGTCATCCCCGCTGCTGCTCAACTCACAGATCTCACGAGATAAGTGTTCTTCATCGGCCGTCAACTCGTCTTCACGCTCTTCAAAACGGAAACCCTTTTTCACTTCAAAAGCGCGCAATAACGACTTGGCGACGAGATTGGTCGTATGAAGGAAGCATCGTGCATGCCCCGCTTCCCCACCATAGCCATCTAAATCAAACTCAAGCTCCCGGATCATCACCAGATTGTTGGAGGCGTTATCACAGGTTATACATAGAACCTTTGTGCCAGTGAGTGTCGTGTCTAGTATTCAACCATTGTGCATTCTCTCACCTTGTCGGCGATCCCAAACGATGCCAGGACATCCTGCATTGTCTTCGCTAGGGTCACCCTAGTGTGGGACTTTGTTCTCGTCAGTGTCGCTCAGGATTGGGTGAGCGCTGTTCGTATCTTGCTCACTTCGACCAGATCTAATGGCATCATCAAAGCCGACCCTTTATGCTCCAAGTGCATACAAATAGCAATGAACGCGCGATGGTTTGGGGATGTCCATGCGTCTGTGGTGACGCTAAGCTTGCCATCATAACCCTGGTACGTCATTTCTAAATTGCAACCTTCCAGCACAATGACTGACTTGGACCTACTCGCAGCATTTTGGCAAGCCGTTCACGTGTACGCACAAACACACTGCGTACATCTCGGGCCACAGTGAAACGTGACGGTACATAATGGTTTGCCCTTCCCGTTTTCATAAGCGACAGGTACCAATGATCGGTGACAATTGAGAACGGCCGCAGGTCCTCCGCCACCCAGCGCACGGTCTCTGTTCTATAGATCGGCGCCACATTAGCTCCATCGGTCTGGCTTCGAACACACCTATATGGGTACAACGCACTGGATTTCCGCACGGTTATGCGGGATATTAGAGTATGTTGGTTTATTTTTATTCTTTCTTTCGAATGCAGTAGTTATCTTGCTGTTTTTTTAGGGTGCCGGCAAGAAGTTCGGTACGTGCTTCTGCAGCGTTTAGGTTTGATTTGTCGGCAATATTGACAGCATCATCACCCCAACATTTTCTAGCATGCTTCCTCATGTTACCCGTCGAGCGGGCATCCTTGGTATCAAGGTACCGACGAATGGTTACTTTGCAGCCACGGGATTCACATTTGAAGACATGAGATCGCCGATCACCAATGTGTTCAATGGTGGGTGTCGGATCAAAGAATGCATAGATCGGGGAGGTCCAATCCTTCTTCAGGCGTTCTGTGTGTACATTATGTGTACGTTAGCTACAATAACTGACCAACATTAATATTTAGATGCACCAAGTTCATCTTGTGGTGATTCCTCTTTGGCCCCCTCTTCGGGGTCACCCTTTTCAGTCCCGTCATCCGGAATCTCTGTGTCCCGCTCAACCCCATCAGCTTGGCGGGGACTTTGCTCGTCATCCTCTGAATCCGAGTCGAGCAATACCATGACTGATTTTGTCTTTTTAGGGGGATTGGCTGGTGTGTCAGACAGAGAGTCTGAGACTTCGGATGACTCTTTGCTATCGCTGCAGCGACTGCCAAATAAGGAAGTAAATAAATTGTCAACCGTGATACTACCAAGTAAAAACCCGTGGCGTGGGTATGGGTATTGGTGAGAGTATTGGTGGGTATTGCAAATGCTAACCCACACCCATACCCACCACATACCCATACCCACAACCCACGTGGGTCACCCATACCCATGCTCATCCCTAGTCATACATGTGATGCTTGAGCTATAAACACTATACAGCATCTGGCACACCGAACACTAACTTGAAATACAAGCTGAAAGGGGGTAGTTGAAGTTGTCAGAGGGAATTCAACAAGACTAGCCTGTTCTGCTGTATTCACACTTATATACTTATGCTACATGGTCCGTGCTACTGGTGTGTGTACTACATGAGGGGAGCAATGTCATGTACTGACGTAATAGCTCTAGATGATGGCAAGGTGTGTCCAGCATGGGGTGGCTATGTAACTACTAGTGTACGAACAGTGTTCGGAAGTGTTTTTCAAAGATCTAAAGCGCAGCGTTCTGAGGGTATTACTCTAATACCCATGTGTAGAGTATATATAAGCAGCCTTGTCAGTAGTTATTGACATAATCCACTGGTAATTGCCACACTTCGTATTGCACTACAAAGGCCAACTACCACATCCAAATTGGGTGTACATCTCTTGTCTGGCTGGCTATGAAATCCAGCTGTCTGACTTTGAAATAATAGGAGCATGGACAGCCAGGAGGAGAGCGCATTCAGTATGATTACGCAATCATACGTCAATAGGCCAAAAATTGCAGCAATTGCCAGTGATTATATTGACCAATCAAAATGCTCGTATCGCCGGGGTTTTGCGACCATTTTGATCATATCTCATCCAGATCTGATCTGATTGATTAGATTCTTGCACCATAAGAATCAGAAAAACAGGGGCTATGACTTTTCTGGTGAGACCAAAATGGAATAATGAGTTTCCTTTTTGGGAATAAATTTTCGCAGCTTTAGATACTGCCCCTTTCTTGACAGGGGCTTCTGCCTCAACCATCTATATGAGCTACTACATTTTGGGAATCTCACTCATTAAATGTTTTCCTCCTCATTCCCCTGCTTTCTCCTGGCATTATACATTGTTTGAATATATAGACATAGTATATATGCTATAATGAACCATTCCCACGACTTAAATGAGGCTTTCCATGGTTGTTTGAGATGGACAAAAAGATAGGGGGGAAAACAGAAAACATGTTCGCATTTTTGACTCTTTCAACATAGAGTCTTTGAAAGTACATCCCCACATTCCCTTCATATATATCTACAACATATCAAAAGGAATTTGGACTGGGATGAAAGCCTGAAATGTTATGAAATATTCTCCTCCTGACCCTTTTTTATTGAAATTCCTACATTGTTGCTGTCTAAAGCCAAGGCCTCGGCAACGACTACGGAATAGTTCACCAATGTCGAACTAGGCTTTGAAGCTTTAATGCTTCCGGATGGCCTCCTTGATCTCTGTCATTATTTGCATCTCCACGCCAGAGAAGCAGCAGACAAATGTGGTGAGGGAGACAATGTGTCACCATGAATGGGCATCAGTCCGAGGTCAATGAGGAACTGCTGATGAAGACGAACAACGAACACTATTCCTTACAAGGCTTGAGCAAGTTTTTTCCAATCGGTTAAAGTACCTAGTTTCCTCCATCCTCCATCCATACCCAACTTAGTTTTCTTTTTCCGGCTTCACATGGGCAAAAAAGCACTTTATGAGTGCGTGCCAAGAAGTTCAAATTGTTATTGTTGTACTCAATCAGTGTGAATTGGGATAGTGCACATTCTGGCTAGAAGTTCATAAAAGTAGCATAATTCTGGCCTAATTCTACTATCAGGTGATCTTTTCTGCTATGATTCGCACACAAAACAAAATGAGTATGTACCTTGATTCAGGATGGTGAGTCTGTGACAGACAGGGAGTCACCGAAGGTTGTGAAACCAATGTGGCAGATGCTCACATGACACATTATTTGCACTTTGCATGTTCTTTCTTTCATTCAAAATTTTGATACTTCTTGAAGGAGGCCACAAGACCTACAGCCAATCTCTAATCTAATCACTTCCAGGCTACCAGACTTATTCCACTCAATGCCACTCACATCTCACTCAGCCTTCAATCAATGGACAGCTTCACTTTCCTTTTTAGGGTAATGAACTACTCGAGAGGTCAACTTGAAGGTGACTATACAACCATGACACACGGTGCAGCCTAATCATTTTGCTTGCGCTCTTTTTGGAACAGAGTCACCTTGGGATCCCCCCTGTGACTGAGGCTATTACTTATATTCCTTGAGTCCTTAGCTGTGAAGCATGCCATTTCAGTACTGGAGTTCAGCAAAAAAAATAGAATGACTCGGATGGACTCTGAGTCTATTTCCTTCACATCCGGCACACAATCAGAGTCCAAGTTACTTCTCTTCATAGGAACTTCCATAAAAGGAGAGTGTGGCTCACCACATTTTCCTTTTCAGGGTAACCGAGTGAACTCGGAGGTCGTAGTGATGTATGTAATACTCCAGGCCAGCCTAGTCCTTTTGCTTACACATCCTTTTGGAGCAGATGTGGCTTTCTCTTTATGATTATTAAACCTTATAGTTTCCGCCATGGAAGAGTTCGTAATGTGCCTGACGGGCTCATGAGTCAAGATGATGTTAAAACAAAACCTGCCATGCCAGTGTGGTCAAGTTTTTTGGATCCTCTTCTTATACTTCTAAGATCTCGCACAAAGTCTGTCCATTGAAATAGTTGAAGGTGTGTATCTATAAACTTCTTTTCTAACAAGTTTGAGCTTGAATAGGTTACACTAGTACCTGTGGGAAAAACTTTGGAGGCAACCGCAGTGTCACCTCATCATGAACTTATTATCAATGTAAGTCCCTCAAGTGATGACATTGATTTCATTATTATACTTACACATTTTTCCGTTTTTTTTGTACATATAGAATGACTCTTTTGTGACATTTCACGGTGGTGTGGATGGGCTGAAACACAAGGTCATTGATGCTCACACTGAAAAGAAGATGGCTGGCAACAACATCAACCGTCAACGGGAATCCCTGTTATTTTTCCCTTATGTATCTCTTCCTCAACATCTATGCAAAGAACTACCGCCTCGAGAGGCTCTGCAAGAAAGTTTGAAGGCACTCGAAAATTAGGGCCTATATGTGGAGGGCAGATGGACATATGAGGAGACTTTCGCAAATAAGTCGGTGGAAGATTGTGTTGGGCAATTCTTTCAAATGGTATGATATCCTATAAATTGCAGTGCCATGGGAGAAATTGACAGAATAAATAGATCCAGGATGTCATCTATAGCTGGGCCAACAATGATCCAACCTCGCTCCACACCTACTGGATGGACTATTTCCTACATCTCATCAAGAAGTTACGCAAGCCGGACATCATTCTCATGCCGGAGGACTCCAAACATGACATCAGGTTCAGAGACGTCTTGACTTCAAATTCTATCTCCCACTGCAACTCAGCTGCCATTACAGAGATGGCAGGCTCCTTGATTTTCACCCTGTCGCATCCAGAGCCGGAGTCCGCTGTCTCAACCAATGCCATGGTCTGACCTGACTTCCATTTGGTGAGCAAGAGGCTGGCAAGGATGCACCTCCCATATGGGCTACTCCCGGACACCACAACTTAGGACCTTTGGATGTTTTTCATTTAAAGCGCACAATCTCCGAGGATATGTTTCTCAATTGCATTTCTCCATATTTCCATCAATCACTACTCAGGTTCTGTTTTTGTTGATGGACTAAAGATGCTTCACATATACTTTGTCAAGATGCTAACGGGAGAGGATGAGAAGCTAAAGCAGGAAATGGAAGAAATCACTCACCAAAAGTTCTGTGAAATTTTGAAGAACATGAGGAATAGTATTTCACCTGATATAGATCATACATCGAACCACGACATCAAGAGTGCAAGAGAGCGATACAACAGAGGAATGCATCTGTCGGAGTGATGTTTTGGCATGTTTGGAAATATCTAATGGTCATATGAAGGCTTTCCTCGGTGCTATCTCGGCATAATCTCTACACTGTGATTCATTTTGATAAAATTCCACTTAGATGTACTCATTACTTTAAGTGCAATTCTTGCTTTGGCAGAGGAATGTATGTGTATGAGTGATGTTCCAGCATGTTTGGCACTCACTCAGGGTCCTATGGAGCCCCTCCTCGCCACTATCTCGGCATAATTCCACACTGTAATTCAGTTTGATAAAATTCCACTACTATGACTGTAAGTTCAATTCTCATTTTTCTAACTGATTCAGATGTGGCAGTGATGCTGAAATTGCATCAGTATGTGCTGTCATAGTATCATAGGGCCTGAACTACATACCTAACATGCCGAAACATAACTGCAGTATAAACCATATGTTGCCGAAACACATTTACTACTCAGAGTGTATGTAGGCATATTTCTCATAACTGAATAATAAGTGGCAGTTATGCCGAGATTACATCAGTATGCATTTTCTTAGGGTCTAAACTGCTTCCCTAACATGCCGAAATATCTCTCTAGTGCATACAATCTTTTTCTGAACCATCCACAGCCTGAGGCTGCTTGTTGGCCAATCGGCAACATGCCAAGATTTGGTTGTCGGCCCATCAGTTAACTGTGGA
>JBBPOM010000332.1:0-30313 GCA_038091455.1 Leccinum uliginosum
TTATGAAGGACACCAGTTGAACGGAAAAGAAAGAAGGGGAAAATACTGCGACTCTTGGTGCTATTCCGGGAGAGGTTGGTGGCGCGTCCAATCGTCGCCAACGGTGCCTAGATCCGAGGATAATACTCTCGCTTCATCTTTCTCTGTCCGCTACGTTCCAACTGAAGATGAGGTACTGTAGATTGGCCCATCCGCGTCATCTTGCTTGTCTCATACTCCTATCTGACAATCTTATGTCCGAGCTTAGTCTCCCGTTGCCTTTGCGCCCGGGGGGGAGGGGGAGACAAGAAGGGAATGCGAGGGGAAGCTTCCCTCTAGAAAATCTAACGTGACTGACCGGATTAGGGAGGGGATTGGAGGACTTATCCCCAAACCCCAATCAAATCACCACCTCTCGAACGTGGGTCTCGCTGTCACAATTGGTCGCGAGCCCGCCAGGGGTCAAGGTGCTGGCGAGCGGATCATGCTGGCGTGGGCCCGCCATCTCGCCTCCACCGACGCCGCAGCCAACACCTTACAGACTCCGAGCGTGCCAGTGCGTGCCCATCGTGGGAGCTTCCGACCGCGTCGCCTCTGAGAACACAGGGGACGGGTTGCAGTTCGGGCGCGTTCACAATGGTAACAATCTCAATTTCCCCCTCGCGTCGAGCGGAAAGTCCTGGCGGGCGGAGCGGTGTGGTTGGCAGCTACGGCGCGAGAACCGTCTCAGACTCTGAATCCGTTCGCGGGCAGGAAATGCAACTTCCACCGGGGACGCTTTTCCACACAGCAAGCAATAGTACATTCATCCTTCTACGGAGTACATGCCACGTGTGTTGAACACGAGGCAACGCAATGAGCGCAGTACGGCCTATGTATAAAAAAAGTAGTCTCCGAAACTATGAATAGACGACACCTATTCTCCTTCATGGTCTTTCAAGTGTCTGCGCAGAGTGTCCGCGCGAGAGTAGGAATTGCCACACACTCCGCAGACAGCTCTTAAGCCAAGGTGGGTAGAGATATGACGTCGGTACCCATCCCTGCGGAGGTTGTTGCCGCAGAGATTGCCCTCGTTCGTCAACCAGAAACAATTCAACCTCAGGTTTGCGGGACCTTGCACGCCGTGCCTGAGGCCCAGGTGGGTGAAGAGGTCGTCCAAGTTGGCGAAACTTTCGCCGCAGGGGGCGACGCCCATGAACCACATGCATTGAAACATATTCTCATGTGCTTCCGCGACCGTCCTACAAAATCCTATCAGTTACATATATAAATAAAAAAGATTCAAAAACCGTACCCATTATTGAAAGGGTCATTCATCTGATTTGCGTGACGTAGAAGGGCCTGTTCGTGCTACCAACCCGCCCAATGAGTGAGCATAAAGGAAATGAATGAAATAGAAATGCTTGCCTCTGGACCCCAGTGGGTGTTGTATTCTTCGTTATCGGCAGAATGGCCTTGAGGTACTGCTACTGTATGATAATGCGTCGATCTACAGAGACGGTTAGATTTTGGCGGTAGGAGAGAGGAAGAGAACTCACGGAGGGACAGGCGGGAGAGTTCGATAAGAGGGGTGGAGGTGGGTGGATTGAGCTGCGTTGCAATATGAGTCCATGGAAAGGAGGGAAGGAAGAAGGAAAGCGGCGGGATGTCGTCCCTTTTTTATCAAACTAAAGCCTTCCAACGTTCTAGTTGGAAGGGCACGCGTGATTTTCGGAATCCTCTATCGGAATCGGCCATGTCTGGCCAATCTCCGGCGACGAGTGGTGAATTGGCACGAAATAAGGCAAGTAATCCCGGAAATGGGGGGTGTCTCCCTCCGAGTCAGATAGTGGGGCAAAACCACACCCCGACCTGGGGTAAGCCCGCTCACTGAATGGATCGATCGGCGCAAACAGACGGCTGCTGACTGAACCGAATCAAGCAGAGATTGTGAAAATGCTATGGGCAGGTGGGCAGACAAGGGACTGAAGACTTTGGCGACAGCATGATGCCCTATCCTACAAGGGAGAGAAGAGAGTGGGTGGAAAGAAAAAAATCAGGTTCGTGCCTCTCGCACGGTCTGATATAGGATCGCTTCCAGCGCCAATCTTTCATTCAATTTCGGTTGTCTTGTATCTTTGCAGGTGAGCGGTCGATAACCGGTTAAATTTTCGGGTCCGCTGTCATTGCCCTATGGATCCCTGAGATGATGGACTTCTTTCGCCTGCCTGCATTCCAGCATGCAAACATCTTCTGCTGCTGCCGGTATTTGAGTGTCAACTTCATATCACTCACCTGATGGAGTGATTTAATAATGGTACGTCCAACATGCACCTCGCCGATCTGATAAATAAACGAATTTTAGGTCTTGTTACTCCACGCTACCTCTGTGGGGCGCCCACCAAGATCACAGATTGTCTTACAGAGCATCAGTATGTGAGATGGTTGCACTTCAAGTTCCTTGACATTGATCACACGATTTTGACTGAAAGCATATGTCACAGAAAACACGTACCTGGATTAGTGGACACTCCAAAGCTAACCAGCGGGTTACTTAGTAAGGGGAATCACCTGCAATACTTACATTGTGGCTAAATATGAAGTTGACTTGACCCCCTGCAGTGAGAGGTAAGATGCGCGCACCTTCTAATGATATTTCAGTACATCGAAGCTATTTATACCAACCGAGGACCGGGGCAAATTCCTGAACGACATACGGCCTGTATTACGAAGCAAACGGGTATCAATCACCTGCGGTCTCGCATTGCCCATCAACAGTTGTCCATTGTTTAGTGAGCCCGGAAAGTATAGAATTGAAGCTGATGGCATCCGAGTGCTGAACATAACGAGAATTTGCAAGAGTGGCGTTTACAAGCAGGAGGGCTATTCCGAATTGCTACGCAGGCGAGTACAGATCTCTTCGGAGTGCATACTTGACGCGTCCTTTTTCGCAAGCAAGAGCCTCTTTCGAATCGCTGCGTATATGCTGGTGAATTGAGACGACCCGAGGTTTCGCTGCGTCACGCAGCCTCCGCAGGTGAAATCCATATTTTGTGAGTCAAGAAGCGGCAAAAACGCAAGAATGTGAGAGGTGTTGGAAGTGAAACCGCGGTGCTCGAAATTGTGGCGCATTGAAGCACTTTCTTAAAGACAAAACAAATTCACAAGAAAGGCAATGCAACCTGCTCGCACTCGCCGGAGCAATACCAATCTTGACAGGCAATCATTATGTGCCTCCTCGGCGCTCAGACAGGTAAGCTGAACGTTGTACAATTGCGGTGACAGCAGAAATGAAGGACATATAGTATGACGAGTTGCTATGATGGCATGCGCGGTGAAAGAACTTGCTCGGAGTCATCGAGGAAGCTGGCGAAACAGCAGTAGATAAAAGCGGACACGTAAATGGGAGGATGAGATCGGTCCGAGCGTGTCGTGCGAAGCAATAGTACAGAACGGTGAGTATCATATGTAAATAATAAGGAAAGCTAATCAAGTAAAGGATTGCTTCAGACTGATCAGCTGACAGAATGTCATACTAAATATATACCGGGTCGTTCCAGTCGCCTTCAAGCACATAATAAACAAAGCTCGTTTCCGGCAAACGCACGCTTCGGGGGCTTGCGTTTTGACTTTAAGTGGACTTCTCGAACATGTCTTACAATGCTTTGCCTCTTGACGAGCTTCTCGCATCCGCCCCAAAGGCAGAATGTGGGGCAGCCCTTGTGCATGCGCCGGATCCCGTGTTCCGCAAGGTGTGTCGGAACAGTTCGTTCGGTGATCGTTTGACCGCAAGGTGACCCATCTTGTACTGCCCATTGGCATGTCGATGGATCCTGCGACACAGGTCCAACGGAAACCAGATATTCAGCAGAGGAACTGAAAAAAGCATCAAAAGGGAGCTGAACCGAAGGCTATCATCGAAGAATTCAACATGGAGATGCACGAAGTTCATATTCGGGCTTACAAGGTACGAGTATTGCGAACACAACTCAGGATTGGATGGGTCAGCTCCTTGAGGCGTATTACTATTGGATGCCGGATATCCCATGAAGCTGTTGCCGGTAGGTGTGATGTTGTGAGAGAGCCCATAGAGTACGTCGAACTGTTGGTAAGTTTGTGTCAAGGAAAGTTCCGAAGGATTCACGGTCATCTGCGATGATGTTAGTAAATAGCGTAGAGAAGGATGCATGCACGCACACCCTGCAATGGCACATGACCCAAACTGGAGTCATGATACAGATAGCTCGGATGTGACATGAAAGGATGTATGTGAAGAAGAATGGGGGTATTCGAGGCAAAGAGTGAAGACGTGGGCGTAGGCCAGTGTGTGTATAATGAATAACAAGAGGATTAGGGGGGTTTATATATATCCGGTCCGGCAATGTGTCGTGACGGTGGCGTTTGGATGCAAGTTGGCTGGAGTGTTCCGATTTCTCACGAGCCTGAGGCGACCATTGATAAGTATGCCCAAACCCTGAGGCAAGTACTACTTTGTGAGTAAGATCAAACAGAACAAAGTCACAGAAAGGCGGCGTCGGAGAATAGAAGTATAAAACGCCAAGACTTACGACCAGATAGCCCATAGATTGAGCTAAAGTTTTTCAATCGGCCGAAGACAAGAACTCCAGCCTCCAGGTTTCTGATTCGACCGCTACAGCATGGTGTTCAAGGCAAACAACTTTGGAGAGCATTCCCACACGTGCAAGCATCGGCCGCATCAGCATCTTAGCTCCGCAACAAATTGGTTCCAGTATTCCGCCTGACTCGGAGCTGCCGTTCCTAGATTCCGTGGCGGTGGAAAGGTAAGCTATTAGTAACGAACAGTGGCAGTAGCATCATCCCTGTTAGGCGTATCATCATGTGGAACACACCATGATAAATGGCGCGCACCCAGAAAACTGGTCAGGTGATCAGATGATCGTAATGAGGGATGCTTTCAACCTCTTGACACTAGAATGAAAAAACACTCGACCCTGAGGAACTTGAATGCGGGTTCCGAACCCACCTCCAAATCTGACATTTTGAAGGAACTTGGCTCTATGTCTTTCCAATGGGTTGCGCACGTCCAGTTCATAATGTCCGGTGATCCCTATTGCACATTATCACTGTAGTAAGTAACCCAACCCAAATCAGTATATATACCCTTTCAAGTTTCACCTGTCTCTCCGAAAGCTTGCCATCCCGCCACCAAAATTCGGAGCAACTTGAATGGGAAGATCTGCGCTCCACAATTGCTCATCACCTAACGTCAATTTACCGTCGATCAAGGATTCGCGGCCATCGCTCTATTTTCCAGTGCCTCTTCTAGATTTCGAATCCGTATCTATGGTTTCTTGATGGATTCCGGAAGCCCTTCAAGAATTAGGAAATAACTTGAACTCCGTTATATTCCATCCAACTTGAAGTTGAACCATGTCGACATTGTCTAGCCCTGTTCCTTTACAGGATTTGGTTGACGGCCCTTCAAGATATGGATATCGCGGTGAGCACCCACGACGGTCTTTCGACTTCAAGTGATGATGATGCAAGCACAGCCAGCCAAAGAATGTGCGGAGTATTTCAGCTCGTGTCGGGATATGAAAAGACACGTACACACTTCTGTGATACTACAAGTGATAGGCTTCCGCTTATCTGGCATAGGTCCCGAGTCGAGCAAGAGACCGTCGAGCTGATCATTCGGTGGCACTAGAACTGACCAATATCATAGAGCTCGTTTGTCTGTCAGATCAACTTGAACGTGGAGTCAAGCTGGATCCCATAGTTTTGTTCTATCGCCAGACGGTAGCCGCAAGTAACACGCGTGCTCCACCACAACTCCAAGATAGGCTGAGCCTGCTTGACCCATCTGAGAGACAGCTCACCATCCCGAGACAAACGGCGAACATTCGGGCATCAATAAAAGTATCCTGATGGCTCTGCCTCGATCCTCGTGATCTACACGCGCCCCCGGGCCATGGGCCCCACCACACGTATGGTAGGCACGTTGGGCCTGACATCATTAAAGATACTTGACATGCTAATTTCGGTGCCGCAGTCTTTCATTTGCTACATAGCGTCGCCGAAGTAACACTTTTACAATAACATTAACAGGGCTAACTTAACGCCACACCCTCAGGGCGCTCCGCCCGCAGTCATGAAACGAGTCGGGTCCGATGCTGTACCCAAAGCATGTTTGCATCAGCCCATCCTAGGATTGCTGTCGGAGCCACCGCAGTTGTGGAAACATGGACGATCGGGCTCGGGGAACGGACTACTCATTAGCGAGGCAATGTTCAGACAGCGTCGTCGCCATCGTCTACTAGCTCTCAGTCCAACACAGCCTACGACGAGATTGCAATGTCGACTCTGACTGTCCTGCGTGTGGTTGAAACCTCGAGGACAAAAGAACACAAGATATTTTTGGCAGGAGCAGGAGCACGTGGAACTTTGGGTGACAAACATAGATAATCACGAGATTGAAATACATAGAGCAAATACAGACGGAACTGAGCGATCGAGTTAGATTATTTCCTACCCGCGTCCGCAAGAACCACTTCGCTCTCGATGGTTATACGTCCAGAAGCTTTCAGACGTTCAATCAATACATCTCCGAACGCACTCATGGGCGTGAGCACGCCGCCGCGCTTGGCAAATGACGGGAGATGTTCTGCCTCCAACACGAGGGACAAGGCACACTCCGCGATCATGACTATTTAGCATGGTTAACTTCAAGTGTTCCGTGGCAGGTGGAATTGATTGCTTACTCGAAGATAGCAAGTATCCTGGTTCTCCCTTACCGCAGAATATCGTGCGAACGTTGGTCGACCGCCCCTGAGCATTAGGCAATGAAGTCGTTATATTTGTGATGTTGAGGGAGCCCGCCTCCAGTTGTCTGTAAACAAGCATTCGGCTACATTCAGACCATACTATTACGTCCAACGATGGGCAGGCGTACTTATCAGTGGGACCATCACCCGACTGCGGCATGAGCCTACGGGCCAGTGACCGAGCCTACGGTACAATGAAGTCAATGAATAACTAGAAAACCAACAAGGGTGACACCTACAGGCGGAAATAGCTTCATGGCCAGTGCCACAGTGAACAAAAATAGCACCACGAGAAGCGAATGAAGTCGACTGGGGAGTGCCAGGAATTCTTCATACTTGAACTGCGGGCCATAGGACCACTCTGTCCTGTCCTCGTGTTCGCCAGACTGTGGGGAGGTGCTCAACACGAGACTGGGACTCCTCGTTGCAAGCTCGAACAAGCCCCAGGAGCGATGCACGACTTGCAAATTCACAACCGCCATGAGATACAAGGCTCCTTGGACTGCTGGTTTTTCAAATGGAAGCGAGTAGAACATCTTGTGTCGAGGGCCCTTTACGCCTAGGACTTGTAGTGGGTCAGCGCATCAATAACGGCACGTCCCGTCCATCCAGCGAGGCAACATACTTGGGCTTAGCGCAAAGTCCTGCCTTGCTGCGTCGAGCTTGTGCTTAGGAACTTCCTCTAGGTGGGCGAGGATAGATGAAAACGTCCCACCCGATATCCCTATACCACGTAGTTCCCATGCTGAGGTGGACATATCCACTGTGGTTGATGGCCCCGCAAATGACTTGAGCGTTTTATTGCCCAAATACGCGAGGATGTCAGAAGGGACGGAATCAAGTCCAGCACAGGGGACGATCACCGATCCCGAGCGGGTTGCGGAATAATCGAACCTACGCATCACGTTAGGTACTGTGGGCGGACGGAGAGTGCATGGCAAACTCGCTCGAGAATGATATCCCTGACCCATGGTGCCTCACCTGTGAGGTCGACGTAGTGTCTGCCGTGACGTACGCACGCCCTGACCACAGGTGTTCCCAAACGCCAGTATGGACCGACGGCATTGATGATGACTCGGGCACGTTGAACGACTCCGTCGACGTCATTCGCGTTTGCCACGTCCACGACAAATGTCGGAACCTGCACTAGATCGCCGCACTCGTGCAGCAGAGCCTTGAGCTTTGAATCTGACCGCGCAGCTAAGCCGAACGAAAATGCCGTCCGTTGCGGATGATTCGCCAGGTAGCGGGCGATCAACCGACCAGTATAGCCTTCAAGTTCACGTCAATGGCTCAGTGAGCGCTAAAGCAAGTGCAAAACGAAGGAGTTATGTTACCTGTCGCACCGAAGAGCAAGATATCGAGCATGATGGTCGTCAAATGTTGAGGAGCTGCCAGCCTCGGCGATACCTCGAGTTAATTACTAACGGCGCCACCTATAACGTGGCAGGCACGGCTTGACATGGACTCATCCCACACCTGTGACAGGCACCTCGCGAAGTGCGCATGCAGCACTAATCACGACTGAAATTCCATCCTGATCGTGTACGAAAGATAGGGAGCCGACGTTATACACTATGTACAAGGAAGAATGGTCTAGTGAGAAGGAAAAAAAAATAATCGTGAACGAGACATTATCCGTCAAACATACTGCCGTCCATTCGGACGCCCATGTTCTGTTTCACATCCATTCCCAAACGCTTCATTCGTCCAATCTTTGAGTGGGTACAGTTATTAAAAACCAAAGCAGACAATTTGACAAATTCTTACCTCGACCCTTTCGTTCTGTACTTTGCGTAATTCCAACAATTGTTCCCGCGACAAATAGGTCTCTTGATCAGTGGTGGCCTTCTTGTGTCTCGTGGCGTGTGCTTTCATATCCGTGGTAGGATCGTATCTATCTTCCGAGGGCGGGACGAACTCTCCTGATCTTAAAGAGGTCATCCGGCGTTCATACTCTTCCATATGATAGTACTTTTCGTGGGGTAGAGTGGCTATAAAATTCGTTGAAATCCATCTCCAGACGTAGCGGAGGATAGGACCGCACCTGTATTGTAATCTTCCACAAACACAGCAAACTCCTTTCGCTCCTGGTCTTTGGATAACGCCTCCGGATTGAGTTTACGCTCTTCGAGGAGCCACGTTCTAAATTCCTGCGTTTTGTTATAAAAACTAATGAAGCTGCGTCAACTCGTGGATCCCATTTGGAAAAAAAAAAATCTCACTCGGACTCGCTGATAATTCCGTATTTCCCCCAGTGGGCACTCGAACTCACAGTCCCTTGTTTCTTCTTCTGCAAGACCAGTTAGCACCAATGAACGAGCTTGAGGCAAGGGTGTCCTACCTTTTTCTCTTTCTTCTCTTTCCGTCTGCGCTCCTTTTCTTCACGTGTGCGGTGTTTCTTCTTTCTGTGTCGTTTGCGATCAGACCCTGAGTCTGAATCCGAAGGGCTGGTGGCAGGCGATCGGGATCGTTTCCGCTTGTCTTTCTTGCTCCTGTGATTGTGTCTTTCTCTCGAGCGGGAGCGATGTCTAGATTCAGGCGAACGTGAGCGAGAGTATGATCTTAGTCGTCTTCCGGCGGGTCCGCGGGAAGTTGATCGAGACCTCGACCGTCTCCTAGGAGAAGGGCTGCGCGAGTGAGAACGATGCCTCCTAGGTCGCGCTGGTTGGTCATTATCGTCCAGTTCGGCACGTCTGGAACCTTCAGGTCTGTGCGGCCGTCGGTCGCGTGGCTCGTGCCTATCTCCGCTGTGCACCCAGGAATGGTCACGGTCCCTAGACCGACTACGGCTTCTGCCACGGTGATGAATGGAGGACATTGAGGGTCCGAAGAAGACTGTTGTCAGAGAAGAAAGTCTTGGATGGGCAGACTGGTTACTGAACAAGTTATCTCCAGCACTCCCACGGTGCCACTAGGCGTTGTTTGGATCGGAAGCCTTTGGTAAACAACTTGACTCACTTCATTTCCACTGATCCACTCGACGCCGAATAGCCGATAGGTCGACGATGCGCCCCCTCCGCTTCACCAACTATATTTGATGAATGTCCAATATCCGCACCGTAGCAGACGCCTTGTGTTACTCGCAGTATGATGTATTCCCACGAGGTTTGCGGATTATCATGAACGCTCTTGCAGCCGGCCACAAGTTTTCCTCGAAGTTGCAGCAACCGCTGTCCACGCTCCATCAATTCGGCAGTCCCACAACCACCGCTAACGGCACTAGTAAGCATCACCTAGCATAGGGGTTTTTCTGGCATTGAATAATGTTTTGTACATCAGTCGTGGTCCAGAATCAGGGCACACCTGTTTTTTCAAGCAACTTTGTGACTATCAGCATAACACGGTCCAAGCTGATCAGGATGAAACTCTAGGAAAATACCATCTTGCGTCAAGTTTTACCAGTTATCTCCGTTTTTTAGTCATAATTTTCTGTTCGGCGTCATGGCAATGCTTCACCCTTGGCCTCATTCGCCAGGCATTGTCTAAAACCCACCTCATGGCGTGTATGTCGCCTGGCATGCATGCTTCAAAAGTCGAAATTTGCCCCGAACTGCACTGCTGGTCTATTCAAGTTGCGCCGTGACACGCGTCCGATACTCTCCGCGATTATTGGTAATATGTAATACGACCCCGTGGTATGAGGGTGCCGGTGAGCCATCATCGCGGCGGAAGTCGTGTACCAGGCGGTCGCGATCAATGAATCTGCCGCCCCCCTCCGCCAGGGCGGTGAAGCCGCGTATCGCACCACCACCAGTCCTGGTCGTCATCGCCATTTCATCGAGCGGTGTCCTGGTAAATGAACCACTATGTCATTCCTCACAGCAGAGAGCGGGGACACCGATGTTTTATAACCCCAGATGATGTTGTTTCATATTTTCCCATTAAAGAAGCACCCAGCCAGATCAACATTCTTCCAACATGGATCCCTACTATTTGCATTCCCTCCCTGGCTCCCAAGCTTCTGAAGACGCGTGCATCCAGGCTGCTCAGAGGTCAGCTAGTCGCTTTTGATGCGGTGGCAGCTTGCTTACTCCCTGCACGTATTAGCATGGAGCAGCACTCTAGACTCTCTTCTCTTCAGGGGGGCACGTCGCAGCATTCGCTGTTCGGGCAACAGTATCTACTGCCTATCCACGGTGGCCATGGCTCTTTTCCGACACATCAGATGCCCCGGCCAAATTCTGGACCATCATTCTCTCCACCTGCAGAAAGCAGGTTCAGCAGGGCTACTTCGTCCATATCTAATCACGGCTACTACCATGCCGATCGCGCATTCGTCCCACACCAAGGATGGGCTCAACAACCTTACCCAGCTATTTCAGCTCCCATTCCAGCGTCGGCCGCAGTCATATGGCCATACGATGCGGTAATTGATAATTGCGCATCTGCTCGCCGCCAAAATCCGAGCCAATCATCTCTCGCAGCAAATAAATTTGCTGCAGATCCGCCCTTTGACCCAGCCTTGCAGGTCAACGTCCCGGTTCCATACCCCAACGAAAATATCCCATCATCGGCGGGCAGTTTCACTCGCCGCCAGAATCCGAGCCAATCGTCTCCCGCAGCAAATAGGTTTGTTGCAGATTCGCCGTTTGCCCCAGCCCCGCAGGTCAACGTTCCGGTTCCCAACACAAATGAAAATA
The DNA here is from genome assembly GCA_038091455.1 of Leccinum uliginosum. Taxonomy (NCBI): domain Eukaryota; kingdom Fungi; phylum Basidiomycota; class Agaricomycetes; order Boletales; family Boletaceae; genus Leccinum; species Leccinum uliginosum. The sequence continues at coordinate 11,408 of JBBPOM010000332.1, forward strand.
TCCCATCATCGATGGGCAGTTTCCCGATCCCTGGCGAGACATTACCACCGACGCACCGACGGCCGGTATCGCCGCCATTTCCTCCAATCGATCCACAAGACATCGAATATGCACAGTACCGCTATGGGAAGAAACGATCCTTTTATCGGTGCCGCTTTGATCTCTCCGGTAGCCCCTGCAATAAATGGATCGTCGGCGATAGAACTCGTGTACTAAGGCACCTTCGGAGTCACCACCACCTCCAAACGGGTCCCGCCGCTCCCGCGGTTTGCCGTTGGGAAAAGTGCACGCACTCTCGGCCGATGAAGCACGAGAACCTCTCCCGTCATGTTGTCATGCATCTAGGCGTGAAATGGAAATGTCCTCATTGCAGTCGTTTATTTTCGCGTGACGATGCTGTGCATCGACACATGGAACGCATGGCTCCAGGGATGGAAGTCAGTGAAGCCGAAGTAATGCCAGGTCGCGATGCACACGCCATAACTGATTCGCAATTCAAGAGGGCTCGCACTGCTTAGATTGTGCTTAGCGTGTGGAAGTCAGTGAAGCCGAAGTAATGGGGCTCGCACTTCTTACTGCTCAGCGTGGATGGTCTTTCTCGTGGATACCCTTGGAAGGTGATGTTTCGAATCTTCTACATGTATCTTATTATAGTACCCTGGTCTCTTCACATTTGATACGTTTTCGGTGACTGTAGCCGTTCATTCTTTTTAGTTATCGTTGTATATAAGGCTCGTGTTAACAATGTGTGTTACGGAATTCCGGAATGTATTTCCGGCATTGTTTGAATCAAGGGCCCCAGCCAAACAAACCTGTAAAGGGAACATTTTCTCATATGCTAACATCGAGAATTCAGCACCAAACGTATGACATCCCAAACACTTTGGGCGGGACTTCTTGGTCGCTCCGTATCTGAAAGTTGTGCAAAAGGGTCACTAGCTCGATGTCCACGTCTCGGAGAAACGTCTCTGCCTCGACCAAGCGCCCTGCATCAATCCACATGACCTCCTCTTATAACTCCGCACCCACAGGCAACATCGACTTGTCAAAGGTTTCCGGACCTTCACAAAGCTCTACATCGGGTCGCCCTGTGCTCTATTCCATGTCCTCTGCAGGTTACCCACCGCCAGATCGTCACCGACCTCCTTCTCCGCCGGCTTCGAGTTACTTTGCCTCTTTTGCCGATTCCCAGTTTGGAGAACCGCAGCCCACGCCAGACGCGACAAGTCACTTTGCATACAGCACTACTCTCAGACGGCACCATGCCGAGCCGAGAGGCCTTATTCCGCAGAAACTGTCAGAAATGGCCCCGAGAGTTGGTGCGGAGGGTTTTTTCCAGAAAGTCTTTGCTGCAGTGACGGTCAAACGCCCCAGGGACGCCGAAGCCGGCTATCCGCTGGTGAACGACCGTTCGACCCCACCTTCGAGGATAAACCGGGAGGAGAGACGAGAAACACCCTCTGCACGGTTTGCTCTTTGCAGCGTTGAGGTACGACATTTCTTGGGCTACGTGGCTGGTGCTTGTTCGTTGCTCAGCAGAAATTCCATGTGGAAACATCTGCACAGCCACACTTTAGCCAGTTTCGGAATACCCCTGTTCTGACAAAATTGACGCTTTGCAGGATACCGTTGCACATTTTCAATCATCTGTATCGGCTGGCTTGTCGGCGAGTGTCGTTCCATCACTCCAGAATGTACACGGATACAATGAGTTCTCCGTCTCGACTCCCGATCCTGTCCTTCTCAAGTTTGCGAAAACTATCTATGAAAGCCCGCTCATATTGCTCCTTTGCGGAAGCGCAGTAATTAGCGCGATTATGGGGAACATAGATGACGCCATAAGCATAACGGTTGCCGTCGCTATCGTTCTCACAGGTAACCCCATTCAATTCATATTGGCCTTCTTTGACGCAACCCCATTAGTTGGCTTCATTCAAGAGCAGCGATCAGAGAAAAGCCTCGAGGCACTAAATAAACTAGTTCCACATCACTGCCACGTCATTCGGTATGAATTATCTCCGACCTCGTGATTCGTTTAAATGACCTGCTATTGCCGACAGCGATGAACGGAAAATACATATTCTCGCAAATGAACTAGTTCCAGGAGATCTTGTGTCATTATCGACAGGTGATCGGGTCCCTGCGGACATTCGCATTGTTTCCTCTGTTGACCTGGAGATCGATGAGAGTAGTCTAACAGGCGAAACCCTCGCACGCCCAAAGGACCACAAAACATGCGAGTTGGAAAAGAGTGGAAATACTGCGTTTGAAAAGGACTCCGGACTAGGCGAGGTGATTGCGCTTGCAGAACGATCTTGTATCGCTTATATGGGCACATTGGTGAGGAATGGTAAGCAGGCTCGCAAGCTACGGTTCCGTTTGACTAAGTAAGACCCATCTAAAAGGACATGGGACCGGGATCATCATTTCTACCGGTGCGCAGACGGAGTTCGGTGTCATTTTCTCTATGATGCAGGACGTGCGTAGCTTGGATGCTGTTACCTATCCGCGTGTTGATCAAAATATGCTCTATCACAGGTCGACGAGAAGCGGACCCCCCTTCAGCTAAGCATGGACGAGCTTGCCAAGAAACTCTCGTTTTTGTCTTTCGGTGTCATTGGAGTTATCTGTCTAATCGGAATGTGGCAACAACGTCCATGGCTAGACATGTTTACTATCGGAGGTGTGTGCAGACGATTTTGAGTTCATTCCTGCTCAATATCTTTGCACCTAGTCTCCCTTGCAGTCGCTGCTATACCCGAAGGATTGCCAATCGTGACAACTGTTACCCTTGCCCTTGGAGTCATGCGCATGTCAAAGCGCAAGGCCATTGTAAAAAAGTTGCACTCTGTGGAATCGCTGGGATCGGTTTCTGTTATATGTTCTGACAAGACTGGAAAGTATTTCAGATTGTGACGATGTTGCACTACGGCTGACTTGAAGTGCAGGTACATTGACAAAGAACGAGCAGACGATCACAAATATTTATGTAGTTGATGAAACCCTCCATGTTGAAACCCCCCAGTCGTCGGTTTCACCCTCACCGGCGGTCCGCAAGACCCTTGAGATTGGTTCCATATGTAACAACGCCATATTGTCGCAAAGCGAAACTGGAGTTTACATCGGCCAGTCCACTGATGTGGCCCTGCTCAACATCCTCCAAGTATTCGGTTTACAGGACCAGCGCAATGTACGTAAAGTGGTTTCAAATATTTGTAGCGACTAAGCTCCGCTGCTTGCAGGTATTCACCCGACTCTCTGAGCAAGCTTTCAATTCGGATCGAAAGTATATGGCTGTCAGTGGTGTACACACTTACCCCACCACTTTCTACAACGGAACACCACGCGAGATCTACTACATCAAGGGCGCAATTGAGACGGTAATTGACCGATGCAAATTTTACTATGTGTCGGACAACTCCACCCCCTCCCTTAATTCCAACACTCGGAGCGTCATTCTCTCAAATGCTCAGACGGCAGCATCAAAGGGCCTTCGAGTCTTGGCAATGGCATACGGCTATGGTTCTATGGACTCCCCAGAACCAGATGTAGCTTCCTCCCAAAGGCCTCAGAGCGCATCACGGACTAGACCATCTTCGCCAGATGTCGAGAAGAACAACCTCGTTTTCGTCGGTTTCCAAGCAATGCTGGATCCGCCAAGAAAGGGCGTCGCGGATGCTATCGGGCTCCTTCAGTCGGGCGGCGTACAGGTGGTGATGATTACCGGCGATGCGGAGCCCACTGCACTGGCAATCGCACAGAAGCTCGGTCTTCGCGTTGGGCAGCGTGTGTATGGAAACTCCTCTAGCCAGTACTGCATGACCGGCAAGGAGATCGATCAGATGACCAAGGGCCAACTCGTTGAACGTGTAGGCGGCATCAGTGTGTTTGCGCGAACAACGCCGCGACACAAGATGGCGATTGTCGAAGCTTTTCAGGCGCGTGGAGCCATTGTAGCCATGACAGGAGATGGAGGTCAGTCATGGTCTTACTTGGTGTCGTCTGATTATTCAACGTCTTGTACTCTGCAGTCAATGATGCCCCAGCACTCAAGATGGCTGACATTGGCGTGTCCATGGGCAAGAGCGGTACGGATGTAGCAAAGGAAGCTGCTGATATGATCCTGGTCGATGACAACTTCAGCACTATTCTTCCTGCCGTTGAAGAAGGTGAATAGGTTTCTAGTTGGTTTGTGGCCATGCCTGAGCTGACACCAAAATTGCAGGGAAATCCATCTTTCACAACATCCAGAATTTCTTGTGCTTCCAACTCAGTACTGCTGCAGCTGCGCTTTCGCTGATTACCTTGAGCACGTTCCTTGGATACAGTAACCCATTGAATGCCATGCAGATTCTATTCATCAACATTCTGATGGACGGTTCGTGGTCGATGATGCGGTGCGCGTTTTCGATTTGCTGATGATTGTTCCTGGACAGGCCCACCGAGTCAATCTTTGGGCGTAGATCCCGTCGACCCGGCTGTCATGCGGAAGCCACCCCGGAAAAAGAACGAACCCATTATCACCCAACGATTCCTATACCGCGTCCTGTTCTCAGCATCTACCATCGTCTTGGGTACTTTATTCATCTATTATATCGCGCTGGTCGGGGACGAACACGTTTCACAGCGGGAGCAGACGATGGTATGAGACCTTTGTTTTATCAGCTGTGCTATCCTGTTTTGTCTAAAACGTTTTCGTTACCCAACAGACCTTTGCCTGTTTCGTTTTCCTAGATCTCGTGTCCGCCATCCAGAACCGTGGACTCGGTTGCGGTCTGTTCCAGAACAAGATGCTGGTCTCCACCGTGTCGGTGTCGTTGCTCGTGCTGCTCGCGTTGGTCTATGTGCCGTTCATGCAGGCGATCTTCCAGACGGAAGCGCTGGCCAGCGGAGATTTGTCGACACTCGTGTTGTTGGCTGCGACCTCCTTCCTTTTGCACGAGGGACGGAGGCGGTACGAGCGTTCGATAGATGCTGATTTGACGTACAGCGCCACCATGGATCAAATAGCATGACAAGTCGATGCCTTGCCTGACTCTCTGATCCTACCGTTCCAAAACCCGTCGTGCCATGGCATTTTCGTACGATCCAAGCAGCAGGTCAGGTAGACGATAGATGTACTTTGGAAAGGTAACATGGTAGCAGTATATACTTATTTATATATCATATCATTACTATATCACATCGTGCATATCGCGCACGTCGCTTTGCATATATCTAGCACGAAATCATGGGATCCGTTAGCAGCAGCGCCAGTACTTGTGAACGTTCACGAGCTCCGAGGCTGAATTCGTAAGAGGATGCGAGGCGCAAAAGCAGGCGGGATGGCGAGCGAAGGATGGACGACCGCAGGTGGTCTCGTGCCTCTAGCAACGAGGGACTGTGCGTAGCATTCGACTCGGAGCTCCTTTGTACCGGTAAGCGCTCCGGAATGACAAAACAAAAGAGCAATCCAACATACCTCAAAGCTCCAAGCAGAGAGGCCCCCGGCGGCGGTGATGCACTCATACGAGCAACACCGTGAGCGCGACTGATCCACGTCGCCGTCCATGTCCTTGTCGTTTATTCCGTGATCAAGTTCCATCTCCCTATCCGAGTCCACCGCGTCGTCTTCGTGGTCAAGTTCGTCTTCATCATCACCGTCCTCGTCCTCGTCCCACTGGAGATGGTGGGTACTCTGATGGGCGTTGGCTGCCGAGCGCGCCAGTGGCTGGCCGAATCCGATCTTGGCGACTTGAGGAGATGTGCCGTTCTCGTTCGATACTATGGGACCGTTGGCGTCTGACGAGTGGGACGGTCCGAGCGTGCCGACGTGTCTGGACCGTCGGGGTAGCGGCACGATAGCGCGTATCGGCATACCGGTCCATTGCCGGGTGCTGGTGTTGGTGCTGGTACCAAGAGGAGCGCCGTCGTACGCGTCGTTGCTGGTGCAAACGATGGTGGTGGTGCCAGAGTTGGAAATAAAAACGGACCCTGGACTGGTCACGGAGACGCCTTGAAAGGGAGCAAGCGCACCGCGGGGTCGTTTGAGAGAGTGGCCCTCTGACGCGCAGAGCGGTGTCAGGATGGAGATCCGGGAGGAGGTCATTTCAAGGGCCAGTAACTTGTCACGAGACCAAGTTAGCAATGCTAATTAGGTTTGAAGCAAAGGTTGCGTGCGATGACGCGAGAACTAGTACTAGTTCTGAAACAAAGAGAGAGAAAACGCGCCTTATCCGTGGGGAGCGGATGTCGCGCCTTTTATCTTCTTTTTTTTTCTTCTCCTTCTCTTTCATCTCAAAGCGGCGCCAACATGCCGGGTTTCGGAGAGGGTCAGGGTGGGACGGGAACATTTAATTCAAGTTATCTCCCGCCACAACCAAGTTTGTCAAACCGGAATCCCACTAGCCTCGACTGAAAATGGAAGACCAAAAAAAGTCAACAGCGTGTCATCGGGCTCCACATCATGGATACAGCGAACAATTCGTCGTATTGTAGTACACCACACGGAACATGTGTGAAAAATGACATTCATGACGCATAGTTACCAAACCTGGAACACCCAAGGAAATTCGACTTGATTCACCACGCTCGGTGGAACATCACTGGCAATTGTTAGCACCCCTTCTGGTCAATGCTCCACTCCAGGTCCTGTCTGTCAACGTTCCGTTGGTCGGTCCGAGCAGCCTGATTGTGTCTCCTTTGTGAATAGGAAGTACGACTGGTCCTGCGTCAACGACGACAAAGCCACTGATGGGCTTGTTGAACGCAACGATACAGAACGTTTCAGGCGTCGTCAGAAATAGATAAGAGCCCTCAGGCTCAGGGTCCTGCGACGCTTGATACCAATAATCCTGTGACATGACCAGGATTCAGAACGCATGTTTCGTTACACTGGCAGGCGCACACGATAACGATGCCGCCGATACGTACAGTGTCGTAAACACATTTTCCGGCGTGCTTGAGTCATCGATGCGAGGAGGTTATCTCGCCTTCTGCAGTGGGACACATTCAGCAAGCTGAAGAAGGGGGTAAACGCCGGACAGAGTAGAATCAAGTCACTCGCGTCGGCTCATCAGTTTCCGTTCTTACTAACAACATCCACCAGGCTTTGAATGATGATGGTGCCAGTTTTGTAGTTCGTCCTAATCCGTGATTTTGTTAAAACCGAAGCTGAGTGAGTCCAAGCCCTCAGTCATTTCCCATTTTCTGGTGGAGAGCGAACCGAACTGCTTCACCTGATCAGGAACACTTGCATTCCCTACACCATGATCGTGTAGCAACCGTGACACGAGCACATGCTGTACTAATCCAAGTCGAAATGCGCCTGCTCCGCTGCCACGAGACGGTTGACCACACCTGGCGTCACCGTTGTCACGTCTTCGCTAGTCACCTCTACCAGATATTCTCACTGAACAGATGTACTGGGAAGCGACCCCAGACCTCCCGGTAACGAATTTGCCAGCATGCCGACCACTAACATCTTTTCAACTCATGCTGGCAGCTGAACTGCACAGTGCGAATTGGAAGTGCTGGGCCAGACGGTGAGGCATACTGCAAATTCCAGAGACAAAGGAGGAATACTGTCACGCTGTCGACCAGCAGTACCGTCAATCGATGTAGCCTTCTTATCGAAGTAGCTCGAGAGAGGAATTGGAGTCGAGGGAAAGGGAACGACCCGGCGAGGGTGATGAGCGGTTCTTGACGGAGTACAAGTAGAGATCCAAATCCAGAGGCCAGGGATGATGAAAACCTTTGTAGGCTACAGCCCGCACAGTAGACCACTCAACGCCTTGTGCAGAACAAACCATTCGTATGGCCTGGCAACTCTGTGAGGATCATAGTACGACCCGTTTCGCCGGGGAATAAGTAGTATAGTCTGACCGCGGTCACCGCGTGCGGAAACCCGGTAAGTAGTAAGCGGGTGATCCGGAGGAAAAGGCAGTGTGTTGATGACGGTCTAACTTCAAGTTAGTAAGGCTGCTATTTTAAAGTTGAAATTTTTCAAAAAGACTGTTCAGTGTCTCAAACTTGTGACCGTTGGGCGAGGCCGATGCAGTCGGCACTACACAGCGCAGTGACACTGTAGAACAGTCAGCGCTTATATAGTCAGCCTTGGGCGGAATGCAAGTTGACAAATTGTCTATTACAGCACTCCTTGAAGTGGTGATGACTTTTCCGTTATTTTTAAGTACTTACTCAAGATCCCCACCGACTCGACTTCGCCAAAAATAGTACCGCATCTTGATTCATATCCGGTGTCAGCTGAACGAGAGCAGCTACTAGCTGCCAGACGTGGAGAATCGCCGGTGTCATTGAGTTTCCGGTAGGGCCCGGCCTATGTATAATCTGGCCTAACAATGTCACAGTTGGTCTGCTTACTAACTGCCGCTTTTCCCTTGCGATCACTGGCGGCCAGTTGGCATGTCTCCATTTCTCCAAGTAAACTTTAAACTTCATCAAGTCAAGGTCACCGACACCGTGACAGCCCATATCTACTGCGGAACTTGGCCAACATCCCAGGTACTTACTTGTACGTCCTCGGTTGAGTCAGGTCAAGTTCATTGAATTTATCAGCGAAGCCAGTACTTATGGCACTAGTTCGGCCTCACAAGTCCCCACGACTCGGATCGGATAGTGGGGGAGGGTTCTTTCGAAAGGTCCATTGTATGGTGCCTGGACAAGTTTGCTTGCAGCACCTCGGCTACTAGATCTCCTAAATGTGGTTCCAAGGGTGGCTTGCAGGCACACCATCTTTACTGTAATCAATCAGAAGGGTATAACTCCATCTAGACCGCCCAACTCTCTCCGTCTGAAGTCTTTGTTCCAAGTCTAGCTGTCACCATGGTCCTCAAATTGTATGGTCATCCCAAGTCCACTACCGTTCGTCTCGTCGCCTTGATCTGCAAAGAGAAAGAGATACCGTACGAATTGGTGGTCGTCGACCACTTCAAGGGCGAAAATAAGACTCCAGAGTATACCTTGGCAAGTTCCAGCCGTTCGGCCAGACTCCATATATCGTGCGTAGCTCCCGATCGAACTCAATGACGCGAGGGGTGCTGACCCTTGATTTCGATGCGATGACCAGGATGATGATAGCTTCTTCCTCTATGAATCCCGTGCTATCGCTCGTTATCTCATCAGGAAATATTCCAACCAAGGTACACTTCGACGTCCTGGCTACCCCTTTGGCGTACGAGAGGCTAATCAAGAAGTATGATTGTGTCATCAATGCAAAAGGTCCGATTTCTGATTATCGTATCAAAGACTGAAAGGTCTTGAGCCAGGCCAAGGCCGCCACCTGCCTCGAAAAGCTCGAGGAAAGTCTTGACGTGTACGATCTCATTCTTAGCAGACAGAAATACCTGGCTGGAAACGTCCGTTGATAATCTTTAGTTGCTCGATGTGCCTGTCACTCACGAGATTGCAGAACCTGACACTCACTGTGACCTTCAACACTTGTCTCATAGAAGTATGCTTTTCCCTGTCGGTCATGGCGATGTGTTGCTGAAGATCAAAGATTTCAAACGTAGCCAGGTGCGAGACTTGTGAACTGGCTGGTCCACGTGGTTAGTACTCAGTGTTGACTGGGGTGATCGATTATAGGTGGTGGAACGATATCTTTAACAGGAGTTCTTGGGAGGCTGTCAAGGATGGGGCGTAGCTTGATGATAGCAAGTAACACCGCGGATTCCCGTCGGTCGTCAGGTGCACAGGTTTGTTCCGTGATTTGTGTGTGATGCTCCTGTAAAGAGCGCTATCGATGTGAATGAACTAATTGCCATGCAGTGCACAGGACTGCACACAGCTTCCAGGAGACGATGTGCCCTCGACAAAATAAATCCGCTGATCATCGCATGCGGCGAATAAATGTGACCTTGAAATGCATCATCGTCTGAAAACTGGTCTGGACTCTGGAGCTTGGAGGATAAAGGATGCTGTCATCCGTTGTCCTCATTGTAGGTCTTATTGAAGTAGGGAGCATGGACGCACTCCCTGCAAATGCTAGATTCGCCGTAAGTCCGACAAGGCCCATAGTATTGCCAATGGACTCATCATTCCTCTACGTAGGCCAAGTTGGGCGTGTCAATATCACCCATATCACCAGGGGTGCCATCAATCGACGCCGATGATCTACTCATCAAAGTAGGAGTCGAGCCTGAGAGCGTTAAGCGAAATCGGACGCGGAGCGCCAACGCCACCCAACGGGACTTTATAACTCTGAGCCATGGCCGGGAGACGCCGAAGCAACATTGGAATCAAATATCGAACTTCATCCGGCCGCCGCGTGCGCTCCGGATCCCCATATTGGCTAGGAATGACTACTGTCAATGTCGCCTGGAGATCAATGAGAGGTTAGTCCAATTCGACCATTGAAACAGTCCAACAGGTCCATCTGCTGACCCGAGTCGAAGCGACGACACCAGTGCCACAGCTTCCAAAATGGACATGTTTTACTTACACGACAAATACAGATAAGTGGCAGTTCGTCGATATGATGATCATGCGCATGGTAAGTAAGAGTGTCACAACATCCTCGATACTATGTACCCGAGATTCGTAGGGTGCCGTACGGGTGACATCGTGGCGTGAAAAGTCAACACCCTAATTGTACCCGGTCCAGTCAGCCAACACCGTACGGTCCGTACCCGTACCCGCGATATCCTCCCCGAGAGTCCTAATATTGTAATTTCGTAGAAATCAGACCTCGAGTCAAGTTCTTTGGTTCTATGCATCGAAGGCTTAGTTTGGTCGATGGGCCTTCCGCCATGGATCACTCATAAGCACCGGGAGTCCCGGGTTGCATTGTCGAATTGGCGATATCGTCAAGTAAGTAAATAACCCGGTCTCAGCACAATTCGAAGCGAGCGCTGCCACAGGGCTGCCGCCCGCCCATCATCGGACCACTCATATCTCCATTCCCACAGGATATCAAAAGTTAAATTGACAATATACTAGTAGTAGGGCGCCAGCCTAGTATCAGCAGGATGTAGTAGCCGAGTTGAAAACTAGGTACCCGAGTTATAACACGGCAAAAGTTCGTTCTAGCTTGCTTTGGTCCAATCAGAGACCACAAAAGACCAATGAAAGAGGCGTCAGGCAATTGCGTTTCAAGCCAACCTGCTGAGATGCAGCCGCATCCCATAGTAGCAAATATCTACTGAGTCGGACAGATTCATAAACCCAACTCGAGATTTGGCAAAAGCATTATCGAGATCGGTGCCCAAGTTATATAATTAACGAGCAGCGCCCAGTGTCACGGTGTCCGCCGACTCATGCGAGGTACGTTTCATGCTGGTTTCGGTATTTGCTCGTTGGATCTGATGTGGCGGGCCGCAGTGCACTGCATCCCGGATCAGTAAGTCATTTCCTTCTGCTTCCGTGGCCATCATATTGCATAAGTCAGCATCGGATATGACTTACTCCGCACAGCACATTCGGCCTGGGCATATATAACCAGGCATGCGAGTCGGTGTGTCCCATCCAGACCGCATCGTTCTCTGCATCTCACAGATCCAAGTTCGGTCGTCGTGATGGTCCTCCAAGTGTATGGTCACCCCAAGTCTACTGCCGCCCGTCTCGTCGCCTTGATCTGCAAAGAGAAGGAGATTCCGTACGAGGTGGTGCTCGTCGACCACTTCAAGGGTCAACACAAGCTTCCAGAGCACCTCAAGCATCAGCCGTTCGGCCAGACTCCATACATCGTGCGTAGGACCACGAGTTCAACGATGCGAAGGACTCTGATCCATGGTCTGCTAGATCGATGACGACTTCGTCCTCTACGAGTCGCGCGCGATCGCTCGCTATCTGATCAGGAAATACCCCGACCAAGGCACTGCCGGACTCATTCCCATTGATCTTCAGCAGGAGTCCTTGTTCGAACAGGCAGCCCAGACCGAGGTTTTCCACTTCAACCCTCACTCCACCCCTCTGATATTTGAGAGGGTGATCAAGAAGTATGTTTGCAGTCATCTGTGCAAATATTCTGTTTCTGATTAGCATGTCAAAGAATGAAGGGTCTTGAGCCAGACACGAACAAGGTCGACGAGTGCCTCAAAAAGCTCGACGCATGCCTCGACGCGTACGAGGTCATTCTCAGCGATCAGAAATATCTGGCTGGAGAGGTACGTTGATAAGATCGTCATTGCAGGATATCGCCCGTCGCTCACGAGAGTTGCAGAATCTGACGCTCGCTGACCTGCAACATCTTCCCAATGGCACCATGCTCTTCGCGGGGGGTCTCGGGGAAGTATTGCTGAAGAGACCCAACGTAGCTAGGTAAGACAAGAATTGCAAACTGACTGATGCAACCAGCACTGACAGGGTGTTTATATAGGTGGTGGAAGGAAATTTCCAGCCGGCCTTCTTGGGAGGCCGTGAGGAACGGTGCTTGACCTTGCGAGTACCGAAGAAGTAGGCTGTGATGCGGGGATTCCGCTGATCTTGTACACTTCTCTGATCTTTCTTGTGTATTTGTATGTTCTTGTTAGACTGTCAGACCATTGATGTTGGAGCAGAGCCTCCGAGTCGATGGCAACGCTCGACTTGCAACGGTGACCACTTAGTTACTAAGCTTGGCACGAACATGGGCTGTCCAGTCCCCCCAATATTATGCTCCACTCTTCCGAGGCCACATCAATATTGCAGTGGTCGAATCTTCTAGTGAGAGACGTCAGAGTGTAACTATATCTTCAGTCAAATCAACCGTCGCGTCGCCAGAATGCTAGATTGACGTATTGCCAGGCTGAGACCGTCACTCACTTCTCTTGATAGCGGCACTTGTAAGCGTCCGTTGAACGGTTGAATTCCTCATTTTCCACAGTGCTGCAGGCTGTATAATATGGTGGATATCCTGGTGTAGCGTCGGGATTTCCCGGATTCTGAGCTCTTTGTAGCCGACCGGCTATCAAAACCCAGAAGGTCATGAGAGGACCACTGCGCAGTCATAAGCTGTACGCATTCCATGGCTGCCTCCCTTCCTATCCCTGTGTATACGAATCTCGGGGAGGTATACCAGAACCTCGGCACCTCGCTTAAACACGCGCAAGTTTCCCACTCATATCGTAGCGACAATGTCTGACATGAGCTTCTAAAGCGAACGCTGGGACAACCTCGCCCGCGAGTTCAAGGCCAGGTTCGGGCGATCTCCTGCTTACATTGCGCGTGCACCGGGTCGTATCAAGTGAGTGGAGGATCTAGCGCCGGCGTCTCTGGCCTGCGATGCAGCATCTACTTACGTCTACCTCCACAGCCTAATAGGTATGTTTCTGCATACTCTGATGCTATAAATATTAATGACCGTACTGCGTGCAAGGCGAACACATTGACTACTCACTGTTTGGCGTCTTCCCCGCTGCGATTGAGCAAGACATCCTCATCGCTTGTGCACCCCGTGCGTCCGTCGGCCCGAACGCTCACGTTCCTGGGCACGTCATCGCCGAGAACATGCAATGCAAGTACCCAGGCCGAGTCTTTGCGCCCATCCGTGTGGGTTCTTCAATGCCGCCCAATGTCACCGATGTTTCCGCCGACGCCGTCCGTATCGAGGCATGGCACCTCGACATCAACACGGCCCCGCTGGGGTGGGAAGGGTACGTGAAAGCTGGGTACTATGTGCGTTTCGAGCTGTTCCACAATCTTTCCTTTTTTCGTGCGTGCGTTCACTGGCTAAGCAATATGCGCGACCTATTTCTAGGGGGTTTTGAATCATTACTTCAGCCCCGAGCTGAATGGTCCCGAGTCATCGCCCGTTCCCGTGGATATGCTCGTGACGGGAACTCTCCCAGCTGGTTCAGGGCTGTCGTCGAGCGCTGCGATGGTTGTCTCGTCCACGCTAGCGTTCTTGGCGGTCAATGGAATTCTCGAACACCCGAGCATCGCGCCCACCAAAGGTACCCTAGTGGAGATGGCCGTTGAGAACGAGAAACGAGTGGGTACGTACCTCTTGTTTGTCCTCCTCGCAGCCGTCATACTCATCACCGATGTAATCGAGGTGTCAACAGCGGGGGGTTTGTGCTAGCTTCTTGAAGCTTTCTCTTTGCTGTGTGCTGATGATGTTTCTCGTCTTAGGATGGATCAGGCAGCCTCTGTCATGTCTCTCGCCGGCTCTGCACTCTACATCTCCTTCTTTCCCAGACTCGCTGCCGAGACAATCCGTCTCCCTGGCCCTCGACCGTATGGTCCTTCTCTCCCGCCCGCGACGCTAGTCTGTACGAACTCGCTCGTTATATCGGACAAGGCTGTGCACGCCAAATACCAATACAACCTGCGCGTCGTCGAGTCGCTTGGTGCCGCGCGCGTGCTCGCGGTTCGTCTCGGCGTCAGGGTGCATCCCACGGAACGAATCACACTGAGAGAGGTCATGGCGAGATTCATCGGCGAGCCGGCGGACCAGACGGAGGAGGACGTGGACAGGGTGAGGGAGGGACTTGAGCGGATGGTACAGGCGGTCGAGTGTCTGCGACCCGAGGGCGCAAGGGATGGAGACGAGCTTGGGGTGACGCTGGAGACGATGATAAAGTGGTCTGGAATGGGCGAGGCTTTGTTCAAGGAAACGTACCTCTCGTGGGTCGAAGGTCCGCGATTCGTTTTTCATGCACGCGATGCGGAGTTGCTGAAACAAGAAGAAAACAGTCGAAGCCACTCACTTCCAGCTGTACAAGCGGGCGAGGCACTGTTACTCTGAAGCACTGCGCGTGCTCCAGTTTCGCGATGTCTGTCTGACTGCGGAAAGATCTCCAGCGAGTCATCGAGGCACCTCCGTGTTCGAGGCACTCGGGCAGTTGATGAACGAGTCCCAGGAGAGCTGTGCGAAACTGTACGAGTGCACGTGCCCGGAAGTGGACGAGCTCGCGCGGCTCGCTCTCGAGGCTGGGGCGTACGGAAGCCGCGTCACAGGTATGTATGACCCATTGCGAGACATCTTGCGTGCTCGGAGATATCTATTTATTTATCCACAGGAGCGGGGTGGGGAGGGTGTGTGGTGTCGTTGGTGGACGAGGCTCGAGTCGACGCGTTCATCGCCGAGATCAAGGCGAGGTACGGTCCGTATCGGGATTTTGAGGGAGAGGCGCTCCGAGAGGTTATTTTTGCAACGAAACCGAGCAGCGGTGTGTGCGGTACGTCGATCGATTTGTTATTTTTTGTCTTGTTTCCAGGGCTGAGCATTTTCTCTTTGTTGCAGTGTACAAGTTTACGGAATGATTCCGTGAGGTCGCTAATTATTGATGTAATGTAACCGGCGGAAACCCGAGAGTATAAGCCACTGATCTGATGCGATCACACCAGATCAGCCAAGAGTCACGGTGTTGTGGGCGTCTCCAAATCGATTAAAAACAGTGGGCTTTGAAGCTTAAGTTTGAAGTTTGGATGGTTTCTTACGTTAGCGAGGAACCCTGGATTGCTTTTTTTACTCGAATCCAAGAGCTACGATTGGAAGAGACAGCAACCAACTGTTCTCTTGGCAGACAAAAAGGTATAGTAAGATCTATGGCCTCTGGTCCTCCAATCACGACAACACATACTGTATGTTATGATTTACAGAGCGGCTGTCACATCAAATGGTGACGTTATATCCAGGTGAAGCGGGAGCCGCTGATCGAAGTATCGAAGCATCCTATATAAGGGATCATTAAGATCGGAACATGCAATTTTCTCTGGTCTACCATTACCTGCCACTGATACCAACAGGAATCCCCAGTCTTTCCTTTAACAACAGTCTTTCATATGTGGTTGAATTTACTGCTGCAATCTTTGGCACTACCTCAGGCAACCCACGCGTCAGTCAACCCGACCGCGCCATCGTTGGGATTCCCACCAGAGTTGCAACATCTATGGGGAAACCTATCACCTTGGTTTCCAGTAACGAAGTATCTACCTCCGCCAGCAGGGTGCGAAATCATCCAGGTTTGTTGACGTGTTGAGTTCGATTGTGAACATGTTGATATGGACACTTGTTCGTCTTCATTATCGACAGGCCAATCTGGTGAGGTTATCTGTTTACCCAGGAAGTTGAACAATTCTGATGGTGCGCGGAAAAAAAGTTGCAGCGTCATGGCGCTCGATACCCTACGCCGGGTGAAGGACAGTCTATCCAGGCAAGCGTGAACAAGATGAAGAACGCGACGGAGATCCGGGACGAGCAATTTGAGTTCATCAAGACGTATGACTACACGCTTGGGGTAGATGATCTGGTTTCCTTTGGGGCGGCGCAGTGAGTACTATAATCTTTTTTTTTGTCTCTCTTGACCTCCCTTTTTCTTCCGTTACCACCACGCCAAGGTCCTTCGACGCTGGCGCGGAACATTTCGTTAGATATACATCTCTCGTGAACGAGACCATGCTTCCGTTCGTCCGGGCTTCAAGCCAACAGCGCGTGGTCGATTCAGCGCTGGACTGGACTGCCGGTGAGGACAGACGATAACCTTTGTACCGAACGGAACGACTTTCTCAAACGGAGCACGCAGGTTTCGCACACGCAAGTAATTATGTGTACATGCCTAAGTTGTCTGTGATCGTTTCCGAGTCTACGGTCAGTCTGAGGCTGCAACCCCCCCGCTCTTTGCAATGTGTTGGATCTGACACAACCACCAGCCGAACGATACGATGAATACCGACTGTCCAGCGGCCGCATCGTCAAACGACGAGACCACGGCGTGGACAGACGTTTTCGCACCTGACATCGTCGACCGCTTCAACGCTGCAGCGCCGGGTGCAAATTTGACAAACTCCAATATAGTGAGCTTGATGTCGCTCTGTCCGTACGAGACAGTGGCACGCGAAAAAGCTGGCCCGTGGTGCTCTTTATTCCATGACGACGAGTGGCCCGCATATGAGTATCATAGCGATCTCGACTTTTACTACGGATTCGGGTATGTGTTCTTTTTCTTTCTTGATTGTACCATGCGACTTCGACTTTGTTGAACATTTGCCGAATACCATTTTCCACAGATACGGCAACGAGCTCGGACCGGTTCAAGGTGTCGGGTGGATCAATGAGCTACTTGCGAGGCTGACCGGTCAACCCGTCAAAGATGAGACGCAAACGAACCACACACTCGACGACTCTCCGATCACCTTTCCCCTCGATCGCACATTTTACGCCGATTTTACACACGATGTCCAGATGGCCTCGATTTACAGCGCTATGGGGTTATTTAAGCAGTCTAGCGACCTCGACCCACTGCAGCCGGACCTAAGCCGCACTTGGATCGCTTCGCACATGGTGCTCTTCTCGTCGAGGATGGTCGTGGAGAAGCTGGCGTGCAAAGGGAAGGAGGACAATTACGTGCGGGTCGTGGTCAACGACAAGGTACAGGACCTCCCGTTTTGTGGTGCGGACGGCGACGGACTGTGTTCGGTCACAAATTTCGTGGCGAGTCAGACATTTGCGCGGGAGAACGGGGAGGGGAGGTGGCCGTTGTGCTTCGAGATGTCGTGAGAGTTCGATCTGGATTCTGCCTCGACTGGAGAGTCGTGGCACTCGAAACTCGCTCTGGGTGCTGACGTGGTGATCTTGTTCTAGACATTCAAACAGCTGTTTTTTTTTGCGAAAATTTTGATAAAACGTGATTTTTTTTGTCTCGACTCGCAACTGCGTTGGACAAAAGGAGAAATGAAGTAAATTGACGTGTCGAGACCTGGGACAGATAAGAACTTACTTTGTGCTACTCGTACTCGTCGCTCAGCGCTCAGCGCTCACGTTGAGGCCTGTTGAGGGCCGACGGTCTTGCTGGCCCATCTCTATGTCACTCGCTCAATTTGAAATCCTTCAGCGGACCGGCGACGGGTGCCCGAAAAGGCCTCGCCTGCCAGCGCCACTGTCAGAATTCCCCTTCCTTTCCCTGAGCAGGAAACATTTCCTCAAGCACTGGTCACATGTAATGGACACAGTTCGAGTAAACGTTCACTCCCTAAAGATATATTTCAATCAGACATAGGATATTTTAGCTGGAGTTGCAGTATACGGCTGCATTCTCGGAAGATCAAAACATTTTTTTTTTTCAAAATGCCCACTGGCCCGGCCTCAGCAGGATGATGTAACCGAGTTATAAGTATGTAACGAGTCGGCAAAATCGACGAAAATATAATGGTACAGTTTTTGACCACGAAAAACCTGGCATGAAAGAGAAGTCAAGCGTTAACGGTACAAGCCAACTTGCTGATCAGTGTTCTGAAAATCGCATTCACCACCATACCTAAAAGGCACTTGAAAATGCTGTATTCAGGGTAGCCGGTTGTTCCCGTATTTTCGTCGGCTAACTGACTCGTGTATTCAGAAAGTCTGGCAACGTGTATTGGAAGGGACCCGACCCCAATTGGTTCGTTTACATGAACTGCTGTTATCTACATAGAAAATAATCTGAATCGATGAATCAACGCAGGATCCATAGTTCAAAATAGGTCAATGATCCTCAGACAATGTCTTTTCTCGATTTTTTAGAGGAACACACAGCGCAAAGCCAGCTTATGATGTCACCATTAGGCCCATCCTCTAATCAGAGCTTTCAACATTCTCTAATCAGAGCTTTCAACATTCGTCAGAGGAAAAGAAGTCAAGGGTCCTTAACGATACTTTTTTATGGGATCCTTCTAAATGGAGGCTGCCCAGGCAGCCTTTGGGCCCGCCCCAACCTTATCTTCAAAAGTCTGATCAATTACTATCACTCCCCATGGTCCTTGCCTCCCCACTAGTTGGCCGGTTTCTGAAAACGACCACTACTTCTCTAACAACTACTTTTCCCCTCAATCACGCCTCATCTAAGACACATTCAGAGGCCACGCGAAGTTGAATGGCATCGATACGATCAATATTCGTTGAGATAGAAAACATGATGTGACAATGGGCCGTGACGGCCATGCCGAGTACTGCCGAAGCGGAGTATGGCTCTAGCCTTGACGGACATTTATTCGTTCGACTCCGTCTGT
>JBBPOM010000333.1:0-30305 GCA_038091455.1 Leccinum uliginosum
CCGAGTGGCGGCACGATTGACCTGGCGAGGCAGTCCATTTCGGTCCAATCTCCCATCAGCGAACATCCTCTTGCCGAACGCATTAGGTGAGTCAGCCTCCGGAGCGGATCCAATGATCACTGGCAACCGATGGGCGCGCAGCTCCGCTGCGCTGTCATCAGGAAGATCCGTTCGGGAACTGATAAGAGTACATACCAATACATTTAGGCTTGTGCTCAAAATATAGACTATGCGTTGGATGGGCGAAAGCGGCAATGATGATCGAGCACTCTGCCAGTGTGAGATCCGAGATACCCTTTGAGCCTGTCTTCGCTTTCTGACGATCCTCGCCGGGGAAAGGTACCGAGTGAGGGAAATTATGGCAAACAATGCCACTATTGGCGAGCTTCGCTGGCAATCCCTTCCAAGGGAACAGCTTGCGAGCAGCCCACTGACAGCCCATTTTGGCTAGCCAACGGGCAGGCAAGGGGGTGCTCAGTCAACTGCCGAATGAAAGAATAAAAACGACTCACTCAAAGCCTGCACAAACGCGCTACGCACCCGCGCATGGTCTTCCATCTCCCCGGTCTCGATGACTTCAGGTTCGTCACCCACTTCAACCTCATTGGTCGACTTCGAACTTGAACTCTCCGCAGGAACCTTTGAACCCTCTGCAGCGCCGGGACCATCGAACACCTGCGCGACATCGGCCAGAGACCGGTTATTGCTAAAAACAAAGTTAGATACAACCTCGCTTGCATCTTCAACAAACTTACTAGATATGAGACTTGAAATGTGCGAGGATCTCATTGTTATCGTGCCGACATCGTTCCAGGAAAAACTGCCGATGGTCCAACGATCAGAGTAAGATAAAAGTGGCCATCAAGTAGTAGTGCTGCTCACATTGTCGGCGCCAGGAGTGGCGTAAACCATCCCGAGCGAAGCATCTTGATTAACAATTCCCCCAGCGATTATCACCACCGCCTCGAAAGAGTGTGCTTTCGCCATCCCTGCAAACTACTCGACTGTCAGTTATGTCGTCCCAAAGTGATAGCTGGCAGATACCGCGTACTGCATGACAATGATGCTTGGCGAGTCGGAAGAATAGCGCCTGTCTGAGGCCGACAGTCTTCCCGACGTCATTTCCTGCAGCCATCTCGTCGAAGGTATCCAGAATCTTCTGCCACTTATCGGGATACTCCCGACAGAACAGCTCATAACATCTTTTCATCGTTTGCACTAAATGAACAATGTCAAAATATGTAGCACGCGCTGAGGATGCTGACCATACTGTAATTGAGCTGCGAGGGCAGATCCAAGTCGCCAAGCCTGGCGATCTCAGCGTCCTTGTTGGCCGCGTGGAACCTCTGGTATATATTCCAGTAGTTTGATGCGCAGTGGCCTGCGAACTGCCTCGTGAAGCGGTTGACAACCTGCTGGAAAGTTAGCCCGACGCGGCTCGCGAGATGGCTTAACTCTGTGTTGATCTCCTGAAATCCTTCCTCAAGAATGGAAGTCGTGCTAGCAGGGGTCCTCCCGAGGACTGCGGCCTTATCTCCTTCCTTGTCCTGTTCCGCCGTCGCCCCCGGTTGGAGCAGCATCAATTCCGATTCCTTCCGAGTCCGGGAGCGAGGTGTGGGCGTCTCAGGTCGCTCCGGGATCCCGAACTCATCCCAGTCACCGCCAAGGAAAGCAAGTCCAGGTGAACCTGTCGCAAGTGCCGGTCCAGTAGCCCGAGGTGTAAGGTCTAGAACCGCCCCGCCATCAGCGGGTAGAGGAAACTCTGTGCTTGCCGAATCAGAGATGGGCAACCCTCCCGCCTGTCTATTTGCCATGACATTGGTGAGAGTATCTTTGAGATCCAAGAGTTGGGGAGGAGGGGGTCCTGCAAGAACGCATCAAACGTGCACAGAATAACTTGTCAAGTGAGAACTTACTGCGAGGCGATTGCACGCGAGGCTGAACAAATGCAGTGTGAGGCTTCGGTGGAGGAGGGGTGCGCGCCTCATTGTGCACCATTCCGAGTCCAGAGGACACAGGAAGATGCGGAACCATGGCCGTAGAGGCGGCGGCGGCGGCGGTAGATGCAGTGTCGGACACGTTGGTCGTCGTCTTGACCGGTGGAGGGTCTGCCACATGACCAGTGAGTCGGTGGTCGCCACACTGATGATGACAAGTTGACAACGCACCTATAACCTTTGCCTTGCACGTCAGAAAGGGTGACTGACTCGGAATCCCCGCAAAGAGGACACTAGCACAGCGGTCCGGCACGGAGTCGCCATCAGTGGCTGGGGGTGTTGTCCGCTGCACCTCGTCTTCGGTCAAAGGCGCAATCACGGGCAGCTCGTCGGTCACCGCCGGCTCTTCTATCAAACGGCTGCGCCGAGCACTAGCTTTGTGTACCAGACCCGTGTCACGTTCGGTCGCCTTGACTTTGGACCGCAACCGGGTGGGCGTCTGCACAGGAGGTGGTGTTGGAAGTCTTTTCCCGCCACCAAGCTGCTCGTTCGCAGGAAACTCGGGGGAATCGTGGCTGGAGTTCTGGAAGACCACCGCCAATGAGACTCTGAGCGATGGCGCGGGCGAACCGAGTCGACCTACCATGTGGGAGAGTTACCGCGGGGCAGCGAGCGCGGTTGCCTGCCAGAGAGCGCTGTGACCCACCATATAACCTCGAGAGTCTGTTGATTGAGCCTGAGTAGCTACCATCAATCTAGAAAGAAGCGGTCAACATGAGGCCCACAGACTCGGCCCACTTCGACCTAGCGTCCAACGATGCCATATGCTCGCAGCGCCACGGCGGAGGCAACACAATCTTTAATAAGTTCCTTCCGGGAAGGATCGACGCTTCGGAACTTGAAGTCGACGCTTCTACTAAGGTCGGATTCGTTTTATTCCGAGGTGTTCTTAGTGGAGCTACCAGCTTGCCGCTCGAATAGAAATGAAGTGAAAAGGATGGGTCCGAGGCGAACAGAGATAAAAAGTAAAATTCACCATATAACCTCGAGAGTCTGTTGATTGAGCCTGAGTAGCTACCATCAATCTAGAAACAAGCGGTCAACATGATGAGGCCCACAGACTCGGCCCACTTCGACCTAGCGCCCAACGATGCCATATGCTCGCAGTGCCACGGCGGAGGCAACACAATCTTTAATAAGTTCCTTCCGGGAAGGATCGACGCTTCGGAACTTGAAGTCGACGCTTCTAAGGTCGGATTCGTTTTATTCCGAGGTGTTCTTAGTGGAGCTACCAGCTTGCCGCTCGAATAGAGGTGAAGTGAAAAGGATGAGTCCGAGGCGAACAGAGATAAAAAGTAAAATTCAAGTCGGCCGTGAATACTGTACTAGTAGTAGGTAGTACCAAACGAGTTCATTCAATCAGTCCATACAAATACATAGCTTCCTCGAACGCCATCCCTTGCGTAGCCAGCTGCAGCGCGAACTGAGAGCCCGTGGTCACCGCCGCCCTTGTGTGAATGACAGTGTCGATAGCCTCGGCGGTATATCCATGTGCAACAAGGTACTGCGCTGCATGGGGACCCAAGTTGCGGGTGCAATTTTCTCCATCCGTGGCAGGAGTGGCGTAGTAGCGACTCTCGATAACCCCTCGCAACGTGCGAATGTGCACATATACAAAGGGTGTCGGTACATCCGCTTCTGCGCGCTGTGCAGTCCGAGTGAGGCATTCATCTGCGCGGATGAGCATAAAGTTAGTATGTACATCAAGTCAGCTCGCCGGTCGAGAAACAGATGATGTCGACTTACCTTCAAGTTTGCTTGTTTCCCCGGCAGTGGAGCTGGTGGCAACACCGTTGCCAGTGGTGGGTGCGGACAGGGTCGGAGGTGGGGACAGGGTCGGAGGTGGGGACAGGGTCGGAGGTGGACTGTGCGGCTCGATTGAAGTCGCTGATGGGGGCAAGAGCTCCTCCATCCCCTTGACGATCATGAACGCAAGGGCCTCCCAGAATGTCGTTGTCTTTTTGCTGCGCTTGTAAATGAAGGTGCGCTCAGAGCGCAGCGCACTCTCTCTGTATGCAAATTGCTGTGTCACCTGCCATGTCTGTGGAAGAAAGGGGAGGGTGACTCACCTCGTGCGATGTATACCCGGGATGGAGCCCATGGCCACGGGGTAGAATTCAGTAACGGTGTCTGGAAAGAAATTCCGCACAGCATCCGCACTGCCAAAGGCGGTTAGCAACTCAGAAGGGGACGGGTGGGAGGAAAGAGTTGTGAGGACGGGCTTGATGACTTCACTGAGAGCGATCGCTTCGGTCTTGGTAAAACACTGGATGGCAATGGGGAGGGGAGGGGATGAGCGTCCACATCGAATATCGGGTCTGGTGGAGAGATTTCAATGGTCAACTTGATTACAAGTGCAGTGACGCCGAGTCGGCCCGGGTGCACCGTGACGGTGAAGGCAGGACTCACCTGCTGTTTGCGTATATGTATATCCAGGGGCGCGGCTGATCTATTGGTCTGCCGGCAATGACTAGCCAGACGGAGGGGGAAGTGGTGGACTCAGAGGTTTCAGGCATCTTGAACTTGCAGGCGTGACACTGGCTACTAAGCCAAGGTTTTTATACCTCTGTGTCCCGAGGGAATCATACAACGTGCAATGAGATCTCTGCGTGCGTGCACCAGACCCCTGCTCGACGACAATTGTCTTGAACAGGAGACCTTGAAATGACCCGAGGATGCATCTCTGGACTTGATCTCGGCGGTGCGAGGAGGCCACTGTGCCAATTTAAAGTTCAACCGGATTATACTAACAATGGTGATCGTCTTCACGGAAGCCCGCGGTCATTGGCACTGGCATTCCTCCGTGTCTCAGTTGTGTCTTTGTCACGCATTCACCCTCTTCAACGATCCCGCTGCACTCGATCTCGGCGGTACGAGGAGGGCTGTGTGTGGACACACTTGCCGTTGATTCTAAGAAGGTGGCGAGATGGTGGCGGCGTGGCGTGTACTTGTGTAATCTACAATACTTGAAGCGGCAGACTGAGAACTAAGTAAAGGAGATGTTGTCGGAACGCGCGCATGTCTGGTTCGCGAAGTCCGGTAACATCTCTCCCGCGGATTATGGCCGCAATCTGTGCAAGAACCCATACGCCGCAATCGATGGCATTGGTCTGCAGCGGGACTGTCTGGTAGACGTGTTCAGTTTCGTGGACGCCGTCCCTGCAGTTCTAAGACTCACGGTAACAGGGACGGCTTGCCATTGCCTTTGGGGGACGTTGGGAACACCCTGGCGTGTACACGCGATGTTTGAGAGTCGCGTGATCAGTCTCATTATGTCCTGTAAGGTGCACGTTGAGCTGGGAGTTGAAGGATGGACATGGTGGACCTACCGGTAAATCCTTTTGCCATGGGAGCTGCTCAGCAAGGCTGTCGAACAAGAGAAGGCGGTGAGTATCGAAATGGATGCTACATACGACCCAATGTCCCCAAGATGACGGCCGGTGGATTGGAAGGATCCAGACGGTCTTCAGCCAGAACTTTGTTCTCGACGTATGACGCCACAAGTCCTCGTCAGTCGCATTATACCGAATGCGAGGGAGGTCGTGGGTGGAGAAGACGGCGACTTGCGATGAATCCTGTTCGAGATTCTCAGAGCATAAGAGAGCAGTGCAACCATTGAGACAAATGTCGTTGAGCCGCGCTTCGCGGGAAGTTAGAATGTGAATGTCGTTTGCTTCGAATAAAATTGCAGGGAAGCCTTCAATGGGTGGGCGTCCACGCGGCGTGACCTGGCCGGTGATGGTAGCGGGTTTGTGAGGGATCTCGAAGAAGTCTTTGACGAGGTTCTAACGAGAGCGTAATTCACGCACGACGTTCACGTGTGTGAAAGGAGGCCTACCTCTGGAATTTCCCAATGGATTTCTACAGGTGGTGGGTGGTCCTCAGGTTCGTCATCGTCAAGGTCACCCTCCCCAAGCACGTCTGCTAGTATGACTTGTTCAGGAGGTGCCAGTGTGTCGAAGTCTTCGTGGTCTTCTTCACTCAAGCCTGTCACGTGAATGTCCAGGTCTTCCTCGTCAGGGTCAGTAGTAGCAGGGGTAATACTGCACACGATGGGCTGCAGCCAGTTTAACGTAGTGTGCAACGGGGCACTCAGTCCTGCAAGTTCATCTGCCATCTGGCGGGCCTCGCGAGCACGCGCATCGTAGCGTATTGCAGACACGAGGGGAGTAGGCCAGCGGACCTGCAACTGCAGCACGTCCTCACGGCGTTCACGTAAAAGAAAAGTGAAGTGCGAATCTGGATGGAAGGTCAGCGATAAGCTCGGAGATGAATATGATACCTACATTCGGGGAGTCGCACGGCCAGCTCGAGTGCCGCCAGTTCTCTGCCGAACCAGCGGCACATGTTGTCTGCTTCCATGCCTAATCGGACCTGCTCTTCCCGACAACGTTCACGCTTCAGGACCGCTCTGATCCCGTCACGGACATCACTGTCTTCCAGCCATCGCGGTATCTGTCCTTCAGCCGGTTTGATCCAAACGTCCTGCAACAATGTCTGGTCGCTGCGCAGGTCCGCAAGCTTCGTAGGTAGAGGAGTGGGGAGCGGAATAGCATACTCAGGGTTGTACAATTGTTCCAGTTGCTCGCAGTACTTATTGAATTTACGGATGGCTGACATGAGCGCCGGCTGGCGCTTGGCGATTGCTTTCCGCGTCTGTTGGTGGAGTTTCGTCCCTGTGGAATTGTTTCGCTGCATGTCGATCAAGTGAAACAAATGGAGCACGAACCGAGCGCCTTATCTTTGCCGCCAACTGCGCGGTCCAGCTTGTCCCATTCGAAAAAACTCCCTATTGCCCTTTTGCGGATATTAATTTTAAGGTCGCGTGCCATCAGGAGGATCTTTACAAAGTCCAGGTTGACGCCGTCCAATTCCGGAAACTGCTCTTGTACATTCAGCGATGAGTACAAGGATTCTACCTTTTCGAGGAGACGATTGTGTGTCCGCTCCATGCTGTCCAGCGCATCAAGGGCGAGGGCACCATTTTGATCTTTCACAAGAGCCACACGGGCGGTCTGTAGAGCGCGCTCGGAGGCATCTAGCTCGGCTTGTAGCAGTAATACCGTATCGAGTTCTTTCTTGAGTCTTGCGGGTGCATCTAGTGATTTGTTTTCGTGAACTTGGTTGTGAGTAACCGGTCTATCTGAGCAAAGTAACTCACGTGCGCGGATGGACAACTGGGCCTCGCGTTGGTCTGCCCATTGTTTGCGGAGGTCGGCTATAGGGACCGAGCTGCTATCGAGCACCTTCTGTGCACCCTCTCCTTGTTCCCGTACACCCTTCTTCAAACGTCGTTTCAACCAGCTTCCTAGATCTCGCAACATCTCCGTTGCGACCGCCGTCGCTTGTCTGTCAATCAGCCACATTCGGCGCTGCCGCTAGGCTTCTTCAATATGAGGATTATGACACTGACATGGCACTAACTCACGGCCGAAGATCGCTCAATGCCGATCAACTTTATAAATCGGGACCATAATCTTTCGGTCCCCTCACCGTCTGACAATCCAAGTCCTCGAATGATACGGGGATTGTACACGAGCTGGCAAGCCCACTCGTGGCCATATGCATGCATGGCGGTGGTGGCGAAACGCAGACGAGAGGTGATGCTGGGACTGAGTATGTCATGCTAAAGAACGGTGTGCCATTCGTCGCGGTTGTATCGGGTGATGGACGTACCTTTGTGAGCGAGCGTTCAACAACGCAACCTATGTCATACAATACGACGACCGTCGCTTGCGATGGTAGGAGCGAGAATAGATGCTCAATTAGTGCAATCGAATACTTTTGTTGTTCGCCTGGTGAGTCGATGTTGGCAAAGAAGAGCGGGATGTCATGACGACATATGAGCGCCATAATTCCGGTGTCGTCGTAGCTGTCCATGGACGACTTTTGCTTCTTACCGTCTGCTGCTTCGTGGGATGATTCACAATGATCGACTGCTTCGTCAGGCACTCGCGCTTCTCGAAGACGAACAGGTCGCTTGCGCGCTTCCTCAATTCTTTTGCCTACCGCATCAACCTGCAGCTTGGGGAGAAAGAAATGTGGAGTGTAGAAGACTGGCGAGTCACCTGCCGACCGGCGGTGTCGGTGGTGAAAGTTACCGTCCGTCGCTACGTGGATGTCGGCACCGTCCATGATGGTCCGGCCGAATGTATTTCCCCCGAAGCAGGCAGGACAGCGCTGGATGAGAATGTTGTCGCATGCCAGGGGGGATGGAGGTGGATCGGATTGACGTATGCCAGGGGTGAGATCGCCGTTGGACGTACTGGGATTGTCTGCGTCACGAATGCTGTGTTTGTCTGCGGAGCTACAGGGTTCTTCAGGTGGCCGGGAGTCAGCGCGTTGAGATCCACGTGGATCGGATTCGAGGACAGTGGCATTTGGTTCACTGGCAGGATGAGATGAGCATGCCGGTGTCGACAGATGCTTGGCGATTCGCTGACGGCAATCTGACACAACATTGTCCAGACGACGTTCTAGTTCGACTTGAAGGATATCAAACCATTGTATGGCGTGGCCGAGACTGCGGCGAAATGGGTCTTGCATAGGAGATCCCTGTGTGCCTGTCAGTGAGCGTAGCCAAAAAAGGAGAGACTAACATTCTTGTCGGTCATCCGAAAGCCGCGATGTGTGTAGTGCGAGTGGAGCGCGTTGGAGAGAGCATTGACAGCATCACAGGATCGCTGGAATAGTGCTCGATAGAACGCCAGCAGCTCGACAGAAACTGCCATGCGTGGTTGAGACGGGGCCGTAGGGAATAGTCCATGGTATAGGAGAACTTGCGGAAGTGTCGCGCATATACAGGAACAAACGGTTATCGGAGTAAAATCTGTGATGCATAAGGTTATGAGTACTCAAGCAGAAAATGGGTGACTTACAGTCTGTGAAGAGTGCAATGATATCAGTTTTCTTACAATCGCATCGTTGTTTGCATAGTGATATAGTGGAGGGCGCGAAAGCGGGGGGTTGACCAATCGAACGTGCAAAGTAGCCGAGATAAGGTTGGATGAGGGTGGGGATTATAGACTTCCACTTTTCGTACTGATTGGTAACGGTGATTTTACGTGCGGTAGTAGTGTTGGGGCATGATTCAGGCTCGATGGGGGGGGCATCAGAATCGTCTACATAGTTGCACTCAAACGGCTCTTCGTTCTCGATGAGGGACGGATCAGCTTCTTCGGGAGTATCGCCGTCGAGGGGAGTGGGGACATCTGCGTCGGTAGACGAAGCTTCAACAGGTCGATGTTTCATAAGTGCTTCGAGCTGGCGTTGAAGGCGTTGACGCTTGCGATCTTGCCCGGGGACCTCGACAGGGATGGCATTGCGATGACGACGTTTCAGACGTCCACGAGGTGATATAAAATGTGCACCCAATCCTTGGCTCGTACTGGGTTGGGCAGCGCGGGTATCTGGAGCGAAAGGCATGTGGGCGAGGGAGGTGGTCGAGGGGGGGGAATGTAGCTGCAGGAAATTCAGACTCGAAGCATCTCACAGCGCATGCAATGCGCACTGATGCGCACGAACGGGGCATATCGATTGCTCAAAAGCTCTTGCGAAGCGTATCTAGAGCTGCTCAACGCGGCTTGGATAGCCCCAAAAGCGCCTGAGAAGCGTGTCCAGCGCTCCTAAAGGCGGTTTGGATAGCCTTCTATTACTCGTGAGCTATTTTTAGATCGAAGCGGAAGATGCCGAGACGATGGGCGGACCTCTCAGGTCAATTTCACTCCGACACGGAAGGGTACCTGTCAGGTCTCTATTGCTTCCGAGATCTGGTACCTGAGGTGTTGCAGTTTCAATATCTAGTACTTAGTCCTCACATGCATCCGTATAGACCATCAGACGAGCAATCAGAAATTTGGGTGGAGCTACATCATCCGAGTTATGGGTCCCCCGGGTTTCTTTGAGTCGCCGTGTGATAGTATACTCCAACCACCATGATCCTGTCCTCCGCCATCCCTTGCGTAAAAACGATCTACGTCCGATCGCGATGAGCTCATTCCATGAGAGAGTCCTCGGCCGAGCGGACTCTCGTGGCGGGGGCAGAATCGTAATACTACTACTCGGTAGTACTTGTGGCTTGTCGGCGACCCTCCAGTCGTCGAGCTCGCAACTCTTTTTTTTCGCCATGGCTTCAAGCTTGTCCGATAAACTCGCCGCTGCCCTGGAATCTCGAGATCGCCGTCTCATCCGTCGCCGCCTGCCAGAACCGCCATCGGCCGCGTTCACCGAGATCGATTTCACGACCAACGATTATCTCTCTCTCTCGACAAACCCCGCGCTCAGAAATGCCGTCCTTTCTGCCATGGCCACGTCCCCAAAAATACTCGGATCGGGCGGATCCCGCCTCCTCGTCCCGTCCCTGCCTCACGCCGAACTCGAATCCCGCCTCTGTCGGTTTTTCGGCGCCGAAGCCGCTCTTCTCTTTAACTCTGGTTTCGACGCCAACGTCGGATTCTTTTCGTCTGTTCCGCAACCCGGGGACGTCCTTCTTCATGACGCGCACATTCATGCTTCTGTGCACGACGGCATGCGTCTTTCTAGGCTGGCTTCGGACGCGTTACTCCCCTTCTCACACAACTCCGTCCTCGATCTGCGACATCTTCTGTCCAAGCTTCTAGGTGATCGCGAAGATTTGAAAAAGGGGAAAACCAATGCTTTCGTCGCAGTCGAGAGCTTGTACAGCATGGACGGGACGATTGCCCCGCTCACGGAGATTGTGGAGTGTGTAGAAGAAATGCTGCCCTTGGGCAATGGATACGTCATCGTCGACGAAGCGCATGCCACCGGGATCTATGGATCAAAGGGTCGCGGATTGGTCGTCCAGCTGGGGTTGGAGAAGAGGGTGTTTGCGAGGCTTCATACGTTTGGGAAAGCGCTGGCTTCGGCCGGAGGTGAGTAATTTGGTCTTGTTCGAGTGCCACCAGGCTTATAACATTCACGCTTAGCTGCACTTTTGACGACGGGTATTGTCAAAGATTATCTACTAAATTATGCTAGGAGCCTCATATACACTACGACGCTCACGTTCGCCAACATCGTCGCGATCAACTGTTCGTTTGACATGCTCGAGGATGGTACAGCAGAAACGGTAGGTCATCGTATGAAATCTACTACCTATTGATGGTTGACATCGTCCGTCTTCAGCTCTCCGAGCATCTACTCACCCTTTCCAAGCATTTCGTCAACCTACTTCGCTCTCAGCTACAAAAATATCCATCATCTCTGCTTCGCCTCCCAGACCACCTCTCGCCAGGGAATACCGAGGAAGCAGGAGAACCGGTATCACGACAACCGAAGGTCGCGCGACCCTGGGAGTTCGACCCGCGTGTGCTGAATCAAACGTCTTCCGCGCACGTTGGCGCGTCACGGAACGATACACCTCACCGTCCTGCTCCGCCTCCAACGCCGATCATTCCCATACTCACGCCAGAAGCTCGCGCGCTGTCTTCCTTTCTCCTGAAATATGCGGTGTCTGCGCCTTCTGTCGCTGCTGCTGTGATACCTGACCATCGCTTGCCATCGCCATCGCCATCGCCGGCGCCGCCTTCATCCTCCTCCCCACACATGCCTTCTACCCCGCCTCTCTGTTCGACCCATGCTCTGTCGACTCCAGAAACAGCTCCGAAACTGGGCGTTGTGCTACACACCAAACCGATCTACCCACCGACCGTTCCTAAAGGGACCTCGCGTGTCCGAATCTGTCTGCACGCTGGACATACGCGCGAGGATGTCGACCTGCTCGTCCGAGGCATCATCGCCTGGGCGGATGCGCGCGTGGCGGAGGAGCGTCGAGCCGAGCGACGGTGGAGAGAGTTGGCGAGGGACGTGGGGGTGGAGGCGTGGATGGAGGCTAGACTGTGATAGAATGATCAAAAGAGTCAGGAGGGGTCTATCGTTCCTGGCTCGTGTTTTCCGGAGAAGAAACGTTAAGTCCTTCTGCCGGCTTTTTGGTGCAGCTGGGTTGTTGCGACAGTGTACTCCTGCTGGCCGACAGTAGAGGGTATGCGCATTTGGGCCATCAGTTTTTATGTAATTTATCTTGTAATCCCAAGCGTTGTGTGCCATTCGATGGGGGTACAACGGTTACTAGATGGCCTAGACGATGGAAACGACGCGATCTGATAACCGTCCACAAGTCGACGAAAGAACTGGGGAACCCCTCGAGCCTTGCAGGCCGGTGATTGGGTTCCTAGTCTTCTAGACATAGGTTCGGGGAGCCAAGAGTTACAGAATCCGAGCGGCTTTTGCCGCATCGATGTCTGCGTCATCAGCCAATATGTGCCTTCTCCCTGCTGCATCTGCCCCACAAACACCGGGTTTCTGGAGGTTTTCATTTGGTTGTCATGGTCATCCCATCGACTTGAATAATACCATGGAAGCCTGAGGGATGGGAATGGAAACTGGACACGACATCTGGGGCACGGATATCTGTGCAAGGATGTAGTAGGTGTCACGTTGGTGTGGACGATCTCTGTGCCTGCAGTGATTCTCCGATGTCGTTGCATGTAGATACTCTACGTCCTGTCCCGGGGGAACGTCATGACGGAAACTAGGCTAGCGCACTCGATCAGCACACCACACGCAGTCTACGACACTGCGGTGATGATCAGAGTCTATAGTAGATGGATGTGAATGAGGGAGCTCACCTGGGACAGTCTGTTAGATGAACAAGACCAAGTCGACGCTGAAGCGCTGATGATGGAGGTTTCAGCTGACACAAATGCAGCCATGTCCCGTAGCGCTGTGAGAATATCAACTGCTATACCCCCCGGGAGACATGGGAGAGGAAAAGCCTGAAGCTGCCCGAAGCTGCCAGGAGATCTATGATCAAAGACCTGGAAACAACTATGAACACGAAGGTGCTCGAATTGATCTGTACAGCACGCGGACAGCGAGACAGTGAGCCTAAGTCTTGTGAACTGGAACCGCCAAATGTGTGATATGAGTGACCCTCGGACCGAAGTCCGAGTCCAGCGTCAGACAAGAATCCTTTGAAAAACTTTCAAAAAATTACAGCAGGGTAGTCTTGTCTTTTTTTTGTAACACGGCTCTGATTTGACGATATCGTACAGGTCTTTCAAGATATAAATGCTGCGTACTGTGGCTTTGGGAAAGCCTCCTCGTCGACGCCGAACGTTGACGAGACAGCCGATCAACTTGAACCCGGGAAGAAGGACCCATACATCGGTGGGAGGGACGGCGAACTGCCTTACATCATAATCTTGGCAGATAATCACCCTCCAAGCCCAGGCAACATATGTGCATCAAAAAGGTTTCATGATTCCCCATCTGGGGGAACCTGGGGCGCCTGACGACGAGGCTGACGGAACAGTAGAGTTAAGTAGTTCCGCGAACGAAGGCGAAGTGGGGGCGTGGAATTAATTCTGGGATGACGAGGATGTACGCTGCGGTAAAACGAAGTTCTGATGGTACCATCTAAGGGCGAATTCGCAACGAAATTCGGACTTTCTCATGCTGGAAAACGCTTCCAATAGTTCCTTGTTCATGATGAGTGCGAGAGCCAGCTCAGTCCGAACGGCAGACGGGATCCTATGCTCCTCCTCCAGGTACCGCATTGCAACGGAGAGTTGGGATTCCGCCGGCAGAGAGTTTGTGGGGACTGAAATTTGAGTTGCGGATCCACCCCCCGAGTAAATACTGTGCATCACATCGGTTGCCCGATTGAGTGCACTCGCTATCCCATAAATGGCAACAGCGTTGGACATTGATGTGGACGCCTTGTGCGCAGGAAGCGAAACGTGATCAAAAACAGAGTCGAGCATTTTCAAATTGGTGGATATCAAGGAAGCGTCTTGCTCGAGGTCATAGTTGGAACCCGATCTGAAAGTGTCTGGCACTTGATTGTCGGCAGTTCCAATATCGAAGAGCATATCAGCACCCTCCCCCAACAACTCCCGCATCTTCTCGAAATGTTCAAATGGAGCTTTGTCATATTGCGATATCAGAAAAGACTGACATAAGGTTAGTAAGGTATATCGAACTAGGAAGGCTGAGTTACATACCTCGGTGGAATGATCACGCAACCAGTTGTTCCAAGTCGTCAGTTGTTCTGTGGTGTGAATGTCAGCACCACGCAAGGTGCTCCATGCACCATGTCCAGGTCCACGGCGCCACAAATCTATGGCTATGTAAGTTCTTCTGAGCTGTAAATAAAGATGTTAATGATCACACCATGAACAAAACACTGGTGTTGCGACGTACATGATTATACTTGCTGGTTATAGTCGAGTAGCTCTTCCTGCTGTCCCCAAGGATAAATCCCACTTCTTGGATGACTTCCACAGGGAAAGTTTGGCCTTGTCCCATCCTCGATTTGTGCAGGATTAAATAGTCTAACATTTGCGCGACTTCAGAAGACGCCCAACGTGTTCGAGGCGCCTTCGATTCCTCTGCTGCTTGAGACATGAGTTCTTGTGCTTTGATTCCACAAAGTACTATATACACAGAAAAACCAAGCAAGAGATTGCGGAAATACTCATTGTTGTGTATTGGGTGGGTTGCGGGCATCCTGGGTGTTGTATTGGACGGTGAAAATTCAACCTCCGAATATTTTGATTGCTCACTTTCATTCGTTGATCCGACTTCGCTCCAGACTCCGAGGGGAAATATGTAGTTTGATTTCCTGTCACTTTTCTGTCATCCAAGCTTGGTTATGTCATAGCCTCCTTCACCGTTACGTTCCCGGTCCCGGAGCGGAGCGTTGTTGACCAGTGCCTTCGTAAAAGTTCATGCTTTGGGTGTTGACCCCACTACCCGTTTTGGGGGAAGCTTCCGGCTCTCGCGAGCACTCTCGACAACCAAGTCCACCTTCAACACTTGCCGGAGGCAGAAGGGCGACTGATGGAGTACTTGAGCATGCAAGTAAGATTTGGAAGTACCTCGACGCCTGAGCACATGCATTGGGAATGCGACAGAAGCCATCCGAGTTCCTGATCGCGAGGTGCGAAGGAAACTCTTGGCTGACTGTAGACTGCGCTCACCATTTACATGTAGAATTGTATTTGCACCATGATAATCCAATCTTGTACGGGTTTAAGGAGATGATCTTCACGAATCAATGTATGAGTGCAAAGGAGAGTTGAGTTAGCAAGATTTAGAACGTGACAGAACGACGGTTCGACAGAGATATCTAACCTGTTGGTACAATGTACCAGCACTGACATCGACGACGTAGAAGTGTTCTAGTAAAGAAGACGCGTAGGACGGTTCTCCTGAACAAGAGAAGGTCCAAGAACGGGCACATCCGAAGGCTTGGAAGCCGCTCAAGCTGAGCAACTCAAACCAACTCATCGATCTTGGCTCATTTTGTCCAAGGTATATGCATCCTTTGAGCTTGGAGTTAGCCTTTAAATAAATGGTGCGGAACAAGATCGGTCAACAAGGAAATTCGTCCAGGTACAACTTTCAGTGGTCGGCGCTTCAGCGAGTAACCATCATGATGCTACGATGCATGGATATCTACATCAGCGCAGAGGCTATTCCGATCCAAATAAAGTTACGGTGTTCTCCTTTCCATCTGTACATCTTCGCTATCGTGCCCCAATCCCTCTCTTTCCCCGCCGTCCGCAAATGCGATCGACGAACGGGTCACCCCATGGCTAGATAAAGCCGTTAAGCCAAATCCCGTGTCAATCCCATGCCCTCTTCCTACATAAACACTGTGCGCATACATCTCCCGCATACTCAAGATGAATCGCGGGGTAAGCGTGGATATAGGAACATACATCCCAAGGAAAAAAGGTATAAGTCGCGGACCCGCTAAGGAAACACTTCCAAAGTCAGATAAAGTGTTGAAGAGATTGTACATCAGGATGCTATGACCGAACATACATGTTAGCCCCATATCCATATTATAGCGGTAGAATGAACAAAGAGGACATACGCAATAAAGTAAGCCACACCTTCCATGACCAGCAGGTTAATAAATGAGCCGAGTCGCCACTCTTTCATAGCCTTGTACATATGAACCGAGCGCATAGTAAATTGGATGATCACCAGCGTGAACATTACTCCTGCATGCACGAGTTGACAGAGGTTACTCGCTGCGTTCCAGCTGTTGTTTATGCCACTCAGCGAGCAGTACGAGAGATCCAAGATCTGAGTGGTGATCATTTTGTCTGTGCAAGGTTCTCATCAGTTGGGCACTCACTTGTCAACGCCAACTTCTACATACCTATGAAATTCTTTGGATTGCTGTAGAAAATGTTTGAAGCAACCGACGCAACTATTTCCACGAGATAGGAGGCGAGGAGTATACCGAGGATTATCTTTGATCGTTTGTACATCGCCCATATACGTAGGATCATTACAACTGAGAAATCCGTGTATTTCTCAGTTGTCCAGGTGAACAACGTTCATAATGGATACTCACCATCGGCAGCACAAATATACACAGCAATTGCCCATAGATAGATGAGCTCGAGTACCCCACCTTGAAATTGTTTTTCGACCCAGCATATACACAAGAGACAGGAGGGAATACTTACAACTGTTCATTGGCATAATGAGTGGAAGAAATTGCAGACAAAGGCCAAGTAGTAATGATCAGTGTCATTGATCACAAAGACTCACAACTGCAGGTCATTACCACGAGTCAGTGGTCAACTGAGGAGGAAATGAGGGAAATCTCACTTTTGCTGGACCGGGTAGAAAGGAGGTTTCCACTTTCAAATGCATCAGTCAATTTATGCCAAATTTTTGAGAGTCCTGGACATACGGAACGAACTGATCCTGATGATCCAAGGGAGAATTAGTGTTATATAGAGGATATGAAACGACGCTGAACGCACATAAATCCACAGAGTCCAAGATATCGAACCTGTCAGATTCATATACATTTTAATGAAGATTTAGCATTGCAGTAGTACGGTGTCACTGGCATCTTGCCAGTGGCGGCGATAGCCACCTGGTAGTGGAGTTCAAACGGACCATAACGAAGAGAGTGGACACCATTGTCCAAGGTTTGTTCTGTAGTCACAGTCTCGCGTTCGACACATTACTATGTAGCAAAATATTGTGCTCGACTCACCCAGATGTATTGTATCTGCCCAGGTGATCGGTCAGAGTGAGGTTTATGTTTCGAATAAAAATGAGGACAATACCTCACTTGAAAACGTGAGGACTGGACAAAGTCAGAACAAAAATTGAACATGTACAGGAGGGAATCACTGTAATCGTATATGATCGCAGTGACGATCACAACTGCAACTCCTCTTCAGACACAATAGTCACTTCGTGTTCAAATAAGAATGGGCGCACTGGAACTATAATTATTCAGCAGAAGGGCCTCCAAGTTGGTTTTCAGAGCAGAATCCATTGCACGCGTACTGGGAGAGAATAGTCGGTGAGAGAGGCTGAGGGAAATTCTTTTGGGGATTTTCGACTATAGTTCTGGTAGGTTCCTGCTCTATTATAAAACTTGGATTGATGAGCGCCGAGAGATCATATTAGTACCCGGTTTGATTGCGGCTGAAGTGATAGATCTGAGAGTCCGCCGCCACGCATGGCCAGGGTTTGCCACGTTCTTACCAAGTTGCCGAGTAATTACAGCAGGTCTGATTGTCTGATCGCTCATTCTCCGAGTTCCAGATCCTGCCGGGTTCTGTATCCTCCTCAGAAATCCCTCGTTCCGCCATTCAAGCTCCAGGAATCAAGATTGACCTCTCAGCTCAGTCCATTCCCAATGGCCATTGACACGTACAAGCCCAGATGGGGCAGTATCTCGGTCCCCCGTCCAATCGGGATACAAAGTGTTCGCCGTGGGGATTTCTTGAATCAATCTGCGCTGTGAGAGGGTGATAAAGCGTTACGCCGGACCAGTTCCAGAACTTATCTGGAAAGCAGCTTTGTAACGGCAACACAGCCGAGTGAGATTCTGTTCGTCTTCCAAGCTCTGATTGACTCGGATAAGCCCCAAGCAGGGTCCTTGAGCTATATGCAGTATTTTCGTAAACTTACGCGCTCAAAAAGCTGCTCGTTGAGCGCGTACAAAAATCTGATTTAAAGTTGAAGTTGACCATATTTGTTGATAAAGCACCGAAGGCGACCGTTTCCCTTGATAAGGGCCTAGTAAATAGGTTTGCCTGCGTGACCTGAGTGGATTCGGCGTTGGCATCGGTTCCAAAGTCGGCTTTCTGTCAATGAGCAGAGTTACATAAATCACGAAACAATCAAACTCAACACTGATTCGAATCGTACCGGGTCCCGAGGGTGGCAATGCACGTCCAATTCAGTTGAGGTGGCGCTCTTACTACTCACCAATCTCGGTTGGTCTCAGAGTCCAGCGTCCCGTCAGAGATGAGCAGGACAATCTGATGAATTTTGGATTGATGGACTACGATGTACCAATCAGTAAATTTGATAGTCAAAGCCTCGTTCAACGTCCAAAAAATCGAGGGCGTTTGACTAGTACTCTGCAAATTAGCATTATCAAGCCAGTGAGTTCACCACTCGTGGCACATCTGCCGTCCACCTGCCTTCGAGGAAATTTATGTATGGCTGGACAAACGTCTCAGCGCTAGGATGCAGGTCAGGACGCTGATGCGTCACCTAGATACATGTGATGTGATATGTATATTTGAACATCAAGGAAATCCGTTTAGATATCCTCCCGCTCACTTTCCCCGGCCACACCTATTCAATCGTTAATAACAAACCAGGGGAAACAGAACCATTTCACACCAACCATTCAATGCACGTACCTCGAAGAACCGACGGCGGTCGGCGACCTTTATCCCACGACAACTCGTCAGGTCGAGCTTCTCCAGTTTCGGACATGCGTCGATGATCTGGAAGAGCCCAATGCCTAGGACGAAGGAAGCGAGAAAACAATAAAAAAACCAGTGAGCACATCGCACTAGCCATGCCAAAAGCGAGACAATGACGTACTGGTGAGCTTGGTGCTCGCGACCTCGAGCGCGATGAGCGACGGACAGCAAGCAAGGTACGGTGCTGCACAGCACCATGACAGCGACGATGTAGATGTGTTCTAGAAAAGAAGACGTGTAGGACGGTTCTCCTGAACAAGAGAAATTCAAGAACGGGCACATCCGAAGGCTTGGAAGCTCAAGCTGAGCAACTCAAACCAACTCATCGATCTTGGCTCATTTTTGTTCAAGGTATATGCATCCTTTGAGCTTTGAGTCAGCCTTTGGTGCGGAACAAGATCTGTCAACAAGGAAATTCGTCCAGGTACAACTTTCAGTGGTCAGCGCTTCAGCGAGTAACCATGCTACGATGCATGGATATCTACCTCAGCGCAGAGGCTATTCCGATTCAAATAAAGTTACGGTGTTCTCCGTTCCATTTATGATACATCTTCGCTATCGTGCCCCTCTCTTTCCCCGCCGTCCGCAAATACGATCGACGAAGGGACCACCCCGTGGCTAGATAAAGCCGTTAAGCCAAACCCCGTGTCAATCCCATGCCCTCTTCCGCCATAAACACTGTGCGTATACATCTCCCGCATACTCAAGATGAATCGCGGGGTAAGCGTGGATATAGGAACACACACCCCAAGGGTAAAAGGTATAAGTCGCGGACCCGCTAAGGAAACACTTCCAAAGTCAGATAAAGTGTTGAAGAGATTGTACATCAGGATGCTATGACCGAACGACACATTAGCACCATATCCATATTACAGCGGTAGAATGAACAAGGAGGACATACGCAATAAAGTAAACCACACCTTCCATAACCAGCAGGTTAATAAATGAGCCGAGTCGCCACTCTTTCGTAGCCTTGTACATATGAACCGAGCGCGTCGTAAATTGGATGATCACCAGCGTGAACATTACTCCTGCATGCACGAGTTGACAGAAGTTACTCGCTTCATTCCAGCTGGTATTTATGCCACTCGGCGAGCAGAACGAGAGATCCAAGATCTGTTTGACAATCATTTTGTCTGTGCAAGGTTTTCATCAGTGGGACACATCACTAGCACTTGTCGACGCCAACTTCTACATACCTATAAAATTCTTTGGATTGCTGTAGAAAATGTTTGAAGCAACCGACACAACTATTTCCCCGAGATAGGAGGTGAGGAGTATACCGAGGATTATCTTTGATCGATTGTACATCGCCCATATGCGTAGGATCATTACAACTGAAATCCGTGTATTTCATCAGTTGTCCAGGTGAACAATGTTATAGATACTTACCATCGGCAGCACAAACATACACAGCAATTGCCCATAGATTGATGAGATTGAGTACCCCACCTTGGAATTATCTTTCGACCCAGCATACATACAAAACGACAGGAGGGAATACTTACAACTATTCATTGACATAATGAGTGGACGAAGTTGCAGACAAAGGTCATTGTAGTAATGATCACAAAGACTCACAACTGCAGGTCATTACCACTAATCAGTGATCGGTAACTTAGGAGGAAAGGAGGAAAATCTCACTATTGCTGGACCGGGTAGAAAAAAGGTTTCGACTTTCAAATGCATCAGTCAGTATATGCCGAAATTTGAGAGTCCTAGACATACTGAAGGAACCGATCCCGATGAACCAAGGGAGAATTAGTGTCCGATAGATGATATGAAACGACACTGGACGCACAAAAAGCCACAGAGTCCGATATACCGAACCTGTTATATACATTGTAACAATGATTTAGCATTGAAGTAGTATGGTGTCATCATGGCAATAGCCACCAGTGAAGTTCGAACGGACAATAACAAAGAGGGTGCTCGTCCAAGGTTTTTTCTGTAGTTACAGTCTCGCGTTTAACACATTACCAGGTTGAAAAGTGTTTTTCTCGACTCACCCAGATGTATCGTATCTGCCCAGATCATCGGTCGAGTGAGGTTTGTGTTCTGAATAAAAACGAGGCACAATACCTCACTCGGAACCGTGAGGACTGGATATAGTATTGAAGTCAGAACAAAAGTCGAACATGTACAAGAGGGAATTACTGTAATCGTATACGATCGCAGTGACGATCACAACTGCAATTCCTCTTCAGAGACATGGTCACCGAGTGTGTTCAAAAAAGAATAAGCGCACGGGAAATATAATTATTCAGCCGAATGTCCCCAAATTCGGCGTGCAGAGTAGAATCCATTGCAAGTACTGGGAGAGACTAAGTCGGTGGGAGAGTCTGAGGGGGGTTTTCGACTGTAGTACTGGTAGGTCTCTACTCTATAATAAAAGTTGCGCTGGTGAGCGCTGAGAGTTCGTACCACTGTATAACACCGCCTACCTGTACTAGCATTGGTACCTGGCTCAATTTCGGCTGCAGAAGCGATAGATCTGAAAGCGCGTCGCAACGCATGGCTATCCTCTCTGCGACTCTGTTAGAGATATATCAGGCTAATCAGTGTTTGCGCCCTCACCAAGTGGCCGAATAATGACAGTAGTAGGTCTGATCGCCCACTCCTTCTTGTGAGTACGAGGACACGTGCGCGCCCACATGCATGTGATGTCTTGGTGACATGGAAAACTGATCATCCTCCAAGTGGGATGCAGAAGGTTCGCCGTGAGGTTCTCTTCTATTTGATTTCAGTCTGCGCTGTGAGAGGGGTGTAGCCTGAAAGGGCTGCACCGCCAGTTCCAGAAGAGGTCGACGAAGAAAAAAAAGTTTGCTCATAAAGTTGCGGTCGAAGGCGTTGCCCGTGACGAGGGTCATGAAAGGCTCTGCAAAAGCCTGTGTGATGAGTGGAGGGGCTGGCATCAGTTCCAGCGGAGTTGGCGTGGAACTGCATAAATACACTGGAACTGAGATTCAACGGCGTTGTTTGCCATCGAGACGAGTAGCTATGTCGGAAGACCATCTTGTAATACGGATCCACTGTCATGTGAAACAGAAACATCACTTGAAACAATCGCACTGAACACATTCGGGTCATACCGAGACACTGTGGAAGCAGTCTTGCTCACCAATTACTTGCATTTGCGGTTGGTGCGTTCACGTCACCTCGATTTTTCCAAATTACTTGTGAAACGGTGCTGGATCCGCCGCTCTCAGAGAGTCCAGCGTCCCATCAGAAATGAGCAGGATAATCTGATGAATTTTGGATCGATGGACCAGACTACGATGTACCAATCAGCAAATTTGATAGTCAATCGTTCAACGTCCAAATCGAGGGATTTTAACTCTGCAAATCAGCATTATCAAGCTGGTGAGTCACCACTCGGCACATCTGCCGCCCACCTGCCTTCGAGGAGATTCATGGCTGAACAATCGTCTCAGCACTACGATGCAGGTCACGACGCTGATGCGTGTGATCCTAGATACATGTGATATGTATATTGAACGTGATGAAGTCCGTTTAGACATCTTGCCGCTCACTCTCCCACACCTGTTCAATCGTTAATAACAAACCAGGGGGAACAGAACCGTTTCACACCAATCATTCAATGCACGTACCTCGAAGAACCGACGGCGGTCGGCGACCTTGATCCCACGACAACTCGTCAGGTCAAGCTTCTCCAGTTTCGGACATGCGTCGATGATCTGGAAGAGCCCGGTGCCTAGGACGAACGAAATGAGAAAACAAGAAAAAAACCCAGTGAGCACATCGCACTAGCCATGCCAAAAGAGAGACAACGACGTACTGGTAAGCTTGGTGCCCGCGACCTCAAGCGCGATGAGCGACGGACAGCAAGCAAGGTACGGTGCTGCATTGTCGTCTATGTCGGTGTTGTTGAGCGCGAGCCGTTCGAGTCGGGGAGGGTCGTCGTGAATTGTATCTGACACGAGCCCGGACAGGTCCCGCGATCGCAGGTGCGATATCCCCGACAAGTTGAGGTACTAACACACACACACACAAGTTACACAGTCGAACAATCGCACATTCGTCCATATACATGATACGATCGAGACGCACCGTGCACCTGCGTCCGACACGACGAATAAAGTGGGCGAGTGCACTGTCTTGGTCCTCATCACGGTAATGTGGCAACAACAGTCCCAGCTTGTTGTTCCCGACGAGGCTGAGCTTCTCGAGACGCTTGAGTGTCAAGGCCATGGCGTCCGTGAGAGACGCGAGTACGGGATCCGTCATAGTCAGGGAAGGTACCATTATGCTCCCGAGTGCACCGATATAGAGCGTTCGTAGGTTTGGCATGCCGCGGATCAAATCGACGACCTCCACGCTGGACAGCGAGGTCGACGTGAGCGACAACTTTTCTAGCTGAACGGCGGCAGCAGGTGTAAATAGGAACTGTGGGAGCCGGCGGAGAGGCATAAAGGAAATATCAAGGCGGATGAGATTTGGACAGCGGGCGATGAACGCGTGAACAGAGGTGTCGGAAAGTCCGAGTTGGCGGAATTTGAGAACTTTCATTTTGGGTAGGATCAGGTCGAGCGCGATGAGGAGCTTTGAAAAGGTGGTGTCGCTCTGCCAGTGGGTAGTGATACTGTGAGGGTTGAACGGTGCAATTAACGTTTGGCTCACCCAACTTGGTATGCCTGCCACCTTGAGCACTTCCAAGTCAGTACAAGAGGTCAGTGGTCCGAGTAAGGACACGGATGGGACGGATGTATAGTTGAGGTTAAGGGCGGTCAGGCACTGACATGATCTACCGATCGCCTCTGCGGTCTTTGCGCCGACCTTAGAACAACCACTGTGAACGTGTTAGGGCACTACACAGGGTGAACTGTTTGGCGCACCGGAGTACAAGGATGCGGAGATGGGGAAGGAGAGGAAATATGGACGCGAAGATGGTGTCAGAAAATTTGTCTAGGCCGACCAGGTGAAGTTCTCTGAGTGCCGTATGGTTTACGATGGATCCGAGTGTTTGTCTTGTAACACCAGGTAGATCGTTGGAAAGTACGAGAGACGGTCCACGTAGGAAGTACTTTGCATGATGTGTCAAGACGACAAAAAAGACGGTTACTTGATATCTTACCAAGACAATCAGGGCATGCGATAGAAGGGCCGGGCAGCTGGATGACAACATGGAAAATAGCTTTGGTACCAATACGTCAGGCAGTCGTTTGAGATAACATTTGGAGTAAGCCCATGACCGTTCGTTTCCTGAAAGGGCTCGGACGTGCGTCACGAAAGAACGCGCTGCAAGCGAAGATAACGTTGGCACGACACCCTTTTGAGAGACAACGCGGGTCGATAACATCGAGTTCGTGCAAGTTGTTCGAACAAGGGGCCGTCGCCACCGCCACTGAGCACTGGCACTCCTGAGACTTCTTCGTCATCGTTCCCGCCCACGCCAGACATCACATCAGAACCGTTCAAACTTGCAGAGGAACTCGAGCTCACCCAACGACGAACGTGTGCGGAGAGCAGGGATTATGCCCATGATGATCACGTCCACCCAAAGCAATGGAACCCGCGATCTATCTCTGGACGTCGCTCAGGTCAGACGAAGATCTCGTAGGCTATTCACGCACGCGTTACAAGTCGAGAATTGCTGCGGCTCACAGAT
Source organism: Leccinum uliginosum (assembly GCA_038091455.1). Classification (NCBI taxonomy): domain Eukaryota; kingdom Fungi; phylum Basidiomycota; class Agaricomycetes; order Boletales; family Boletaceae; genus Leccinum; species Leccinum uliginosum. The sequence goes on from JBBPOM010000333.1 coordinate 24,414, forward strand.
GTGGACTTGCAGAGTACGTTTCCTGTTTCGTCGCTGCGTGCCAACCCTCATTGATCCTACTATCTGCATGTGCATAGCACGTCCCTTTTTGATGTACAACCCTCTCCACCTTTAGACCGCTCGCGCACCCTCCGTGCCAACGTTCTCCGCGGACGTATCTATAGTATCACTCCCGCGAGATCTCGGACAACTCGAACGGTGTTTACTCCAGACTCTCTCACGCCGTTGGGTAGCATCCGCGTCGGTCGTCGAGATTCATTCGCTCCCTCCCGCGAAGGCGAATGTATCTTCCCCCCGTCCTCACCCATGTTACTACACCGCTCCAACTCGGTCTTGGATGCCTCAGCTGAGCGGTACAGGGACCTTGCAAGCATGCGCATGTGTCGCAGAGGCAGGGTCAACGGCCCCGTCAAGATCTGGGAACGGACAAGCGGGAGCGGGAGTTGATATTTTGCCAAAGAAGAAGGGTTTGTGTACACGAGCGACGCTGAGTCCGAAAGGGACATCCAAAATCACGTTGGACACCGAGCGTTTCCAGAATTCCGTTCCGACCCGCCGTCCGGTACACCCGACAGGCAACGAATGACATTCCTCCACCGAACATAGACTCCGCTCCTGTTGACCAGAATGGGTCCACCCCCGCTCCCTACACCCGCATATACCCGCATAAAGCTGTTGAGGATGCGGAGGAGGAACTCTTTATTGAAGAGCTTCTGGAATCATCTTCCGGTATCCCGCTGACAGATGGACGCGCATGAGAGACTGACTCTGGTTTGGGTGAGATCGTAAAACGGATTCCTGCTGGCGCGACTCCAGATATAGATAACTCTTCTCGTTCCTTTACGTCACCAGACGTGTCTCGTCGTTCGAACCAAGTTTAGCAAGCCAGCGGAGACTACATATAACCAAACGGGTTGGTCCCTCGGACGGGTACAGGCACTGGAAGCAGACGAAAGAACGCCAACGCTCAAAAGCGGGTCGTCACTGATATTCACTTCTGTGGCCAATGGAGACGGCGTATTGGTGAATCCAAACGATGACGACGGGTGTCGGGCTTGCGGCACAGCGGACGAACGTCGATAACGAGTTCATATCTGGATGTGGACAGTTAGGACGGCGGACTCCGAGGGCTCGAGGAGCCTATTCCGGTGACGCGCGTCCAGATGGATGCGCTCAAAAGTGCGTCTGGAAGAGCTCGAAGCAGATACGGCTCGGCAGCAGGCAACGTTGGCGCATACTCGATCCTCATACTTCTGCAACGACGGCGATCGGAGACCCGAGCCAGCGATGGCCAAGGCGGTGGGACGATCAGACCCAGGACGCACTCGAAGGCTGGGAGACTTTATCTCGTGCAGACACTGCGCGCGCGATGGGTTGGGTTTTCATATGCACACGTGAGTGCATTGAGGAGCGGGCTGTACCGTCCCGCAGGAGGAAACCCAGAAATTGACCGAGTTCGCCCGTGAATGTGAAGGGAGTTTCTCATTGGTGCGCACCTTGCAGTATCATCTTGATCTCATTCATACTGTACTGTGACCCATGATAAGTACCATAGAAGTATGCGTGAGGACAAGCTAGAGGATACAAACATATCTGTACTATGAACACAAGAAAATTATAAACGACCGATGATATATACCACACAACAACTCATGTCTATGCAAGTACCATGCCACAAGCGATGCGCATCACATCTATATATATGCACATTCCAAACGAACCGACTTCTGAATGATCCATCCATTTATCCATTCCAGGTCCTCAAGTCAACATCCACGGCGTTCGGTGCACCCAACTCCTCGCTCTCTTGCCATAGATATACATCGGCACCGTCATGAGGCACACCCAGAGATTGATGCCCCCGATCGCACAGAATGTCCTCAGAACGCCTGGATGAAGAGGAAGGGGAAGAGGGAGCGGATATGAAGGAACGCCACACAAACGCCGAGCGATAGACGATCGTGATTTGTCCGAGTCAGTGAATCCGCGGTGAACAGATAAAGTGAATCGACCATACCCTGACTGTTCAGCCACGGCACGAAAAAGTACGTCAACGCGAATATGAGAATGTTCTTGCACAGACTGCCATCATCACATTAAAATTGATCAAATTGAATTGGACCGCAGCGATGGCGTCGATGTGAACGCGTCGAATTACCGCGATGTCGAGACGTTGAGGAGAAGCAGAATTCAAAGAAGAAAAGAAGCATGACATCAAATCAGGCACCTCGCCGACATCATCGGAAATCACGTACTTGATGGCTGAAAACGATTCTGCTGCGTAGTTGGCGTGGGCGTCCACGACGTAGGCAAAGACCCTGTAGTCACGGTCCCCGTGGATCAGTTCCAACACATCGGCTTCTCGCCCCAAAAAAGATGGGTGAAGGGAGGGGAGCGATAAGGAACACGCAAGAAAGACAGGTATACGCACCCAACAGACCCGACCGCAAGCCCGAAAGTGATCAACGAATAAAAGATAGCGGGAGCGATCCACAACACGCGAAAGTGGGCAGTGATTGCCCACCCGAACCACCCGATGGTCGTGCAGACCAGCATGGGGAGGACCATGAACAGCCTGAACCTGGTCCCGTCGTTAGTAATGGCTCGGTGCCCAACGAGAAACGAGACCGAAACACGCACTCGGGCTCGTAGATGCCTTTGTTGTGACGCGAAAGCAACGTGACGGACCAGTCCGACAACGGTCCTGCGAGCGCGTTTCCAACAATAGCAGAGAACAACGGGCCGACGCCTGAGATGAGACCCACAGGACCAGGTTGTAAGTTATATCCGTATTCTGGGGACGAGAACAACAATGAAATTGAGATGGAGAGGGCCACAACTGCCGAGCAATATCGCTGTTATTTGTGCTGCATCGGAGAACGGGGCAAGCGAGAGACTCACTCCAAGAGTCCGTAGTGCCGTTCACGAGCGTGCCCCATGCGACTACGGGGCTGCAGAGCAACGTGAACGGTCGAAGGGAAATTTTGAAGAAACTCTCGTCGGTGAATCGGTAACCTGCGACTGGTCGCAGGGAGCGCCAGTACGAGTACTTGGGATCGCCGTCACCTTCGAGAACGTCGGGCTCTGCGTTTGGTGTCGCGACCTTGTTACCGTTCGGCCGCTGATCATCCGAAATAATTGATTGTTCTTCGAGTGGAATCTTGTCTCGTACATAAGCAGTTTCTGGAACGAAAAATATGGTGAGAATGAACAGGACGACGAACTGTGAGTTGGACAGGTGAATGGTGAGGCAAAAAAGTTGGAAGTATTCGCGCACAAGTATGGCTTCTATTGCGAAGCAGACCCTCCACGAACTGTGAATACGGGTTGTTGCTGAGGGCATGACACGAGCACTGCACTCAAGCACTCACACGTATTGAATCAGATAACCATTGACAATTGATACACCGTCGATACCACCCAGTATTGCAAACTGTGGACGAAGGAAGTCAAATGGCTTAAAGGTAACACTGTGACAACTTACGCTCCAGAAGGATATCCACACACCACGTTCGTGTACAAAGAAGATGTCACTGCGCAAGAATGAAATTAGTCAGTTCGCATTTAAAAAAATGATACGCTCGTCGACTCACGCAATGACAGCCTCGACAAGGGTATTGATTGGAGCCATGCCGATCCCGCCAATGATCCTGCTTGCAATCAAATTATCTACGTTTTTCGCGGCCGCGCTCCACGCGGCGCTGACGACGAGCAGTGCATGTCCGATCAAGAATATGGGGCGGCGGCCAAAGACGACGCTGACGGGGGCAGCGATGATCAGCACCAAGCCGAGCGCGAGACACAGATCGCCGTTCATGGCAGCTAAGGTATTGATGGACGTGTCAAGATCGGCGGACACTTGAGTTAGACCGGCGGCGATGATGGGTCCGAATGCGCCGACAACGCCTCCTCCGTACGTGAGGGTGGCCATCACCATGAGCTTTCGCCAGCGGGGCCAGTTAAGAGGGTCGTTTGGGGATGATGAAGGCCTTGTGTTTTCGTTGGCAACATATGGGTGGTAGTGAAAAGAAAGACTGACTGAGGTATGAGGACGATCCCATCCTTGGTACGCTTGAGATTCAAGTACGCCGTATCGGTCACTCGCGTGACGCTGTGAAGATCGTCCAGCGGCGACGTACCTGACCAGAGAGTCGATGAGAGGTGAATGGACCAAACTGTTTAACTATGACGCACCTGGTACATTGTCACCAAGATGGGGGTCGGCGAGAATACCAAGACCCATGGCTAGGGTCAATAGGTGAGTTAGAAGGCTGAATCTCCTCAGGACCCACGAGGTTTTTAACGTTTCGCAGTGAGGGCGTCAAAATCCAATACTTTTCGATCACGAACAAAGGTATTTACGTTATGAAGTTTGGTTACATACAAATACCCTCGGCAACGTGGTCAGGCCAGGTTTCCGAGTAGTATCGCCCAGGGCCCCATGGCCCCATGGCAGTAAACAAGCAGAAACATCCGAGCCCACCGGCCCATCAACAAAGGGCAAACTCGACGAAATCAATTTTTTTTTCCTGCTGTACTGCCTTTATCACTGCAACACGGTGACCCTGAGTCATTGTTTCTCATGTTCACTGAATCACATAGTACCTTCACGCTTCGCAAAGCTAGCCATTTCGAGGACCTGGATCTGAGAATGAGTTTTTGGTGGTTTACTTCACTGTTGTTTAGGAGGACTCAATTCAAATTTCTGAGAATCAGTTTCACGGTGCTGTTGAACAAAACATCGATAATTTGATATTCTCGCTGATCGCCGAGCCTGTCAATTTTTCTGTCCTTTCAGGGCATTCTCTTTTGTCTCCAAGTGTCATTTTGGAGTTCAGGTAAGTACATAGCGTCTCCATCCCACGTCTTTCCATCCAATTCAGCCACAGTCGAATCTCGATCGATTGGGTCGCAAGGCGACGCTCGGTTGCTACTACTTAAGAGCGTCGCCCCCGAGCGCATTCGCCAAACACAACCTGTACGTTGATTCTGGCTGACTCAATTAATAATGGCGCAAACACCACCAGTGACTGAGCGTTTCAAGCCTTGGTCCTGGCCACAATTGAGTAGGTAGCGAGCGTGCCAACTGCCACAGCCCGGCCCGGGTTCGCGTTGCTGATTTTGATCCGGATGCGATTATATTTATGTACGCCCTGGTTCTTTCGTGATCCCCGACGTTTCATCTCTGTCCGGTGCCGCCGATCAGCGCTCAGCCTCGAGGATAGTATGGAGACAAAGTCGAGTTGCTGCAATACATATATTGTTGTGTGAGAATGTGGCGCAAACAGCCAAGGCACTGTGGGTTGCGTTCGTTCATACCGCTACCAGTACCTGAACGTGCGTGCCCAATTTATAAAGCGGAGGGGACGACATGACCGGTTTGCCCGTAACGCTAACGGTGGGTGCCTTCGTGCCATCGAGACTAGGTTGTAGCGGAATTTGCCGTTCGGACTCCCCTTGTACTTAAAACCTTGGAGTTCCCCCGTGGGAAATGGCCAGATGTCGAGCGTTGGTTGTGTGCTTTCAACTCGTTCGCCTTTTCGAACTTGGTCGATTTCACAACAACCGCTCGTCACTAGTTCCGATCAGCGTTGAGCAGCGGAAAGAAGGGTGAACGTGTACCGCGTGTCATTGACACCCACTCCCAACCACCGAGATTATCGAGGCTGGTGCCGAAGTACTCATGACCTACTCGGCGTCCTTATGGTTAGGTTCAGTGTGAGTCCCAGCTCGTCGTACACGCATGTCATCGCAAACCCACACAGAAATGGTTGCTCGTCAACTTTACATCCCTCTCGAGCGATAAATCTACGCCTTCATCAAGTGCTTCGTTCGACGCCAAACACGTCTACGCCGCCCTCCGACAAAGCGTCATCGCGAATTTTAGCGATG
>JBBPOM010000334.1:0-30285 GCA_038091455.1 Leccinum uliginosum
AATGTTTCGTCTAGTTGTCGATATAGTTAGATAGGTCACGACGGGCACGAGACCAGAGTTACCCCATACCAGTGACTCCGACCGTCAGAAAGTCGGGTTCCTTCCACTGGTGGACATCGTCCGTTTGTTCATCTTCGCTGTCCAAGACCCCGAGATCATTTGCTTGGTCGGGCTCCCCCTCGTGTTCGACTTTTTGCTCTGTCGGCACTGCAGCACCACCGACTGCCTTTCCAACCAGCTTTCCTTTCGGTTGGCTTATCAGCGACTGTCGTCCTCACACGGATGTGACAATCCTTTCGTGTAAGTTGTTTGTTTGTGAGCGAGATGGCGCAGGCATTCATGTGATTGTCCATGCGTAGCAGTGTAGCCGTGGGAATGCCGTTAATCACTTGGGTTCTCTCTTGTCCTTGCCCGAATGGCAAACTTGTCGTTTGCATCTGAACGAACGAACCCCACGTCTCAACCAACGTCTTCTCAAACCCTACCAGTTCGTATACATTTCCCAGACCGTTTCCTCACCAACCCTACACATGGTGATTCCTCGCGGTCATCTTCAGTCAGCTTCACTAGACCTGCGCAACACATGCTGCAGTCCCGGTCAGACAGCAAGGTTGCCACGAATGCGGACGAAGGTAGGAGGAGGCGCGTCCGTTCGTTGGGACTCGATCCCATTGCATCTGGCAGCAAACCGCCCAACACACCTCCTTCACGGCATTCTGGGTCTCGCAGGAAGAAGAACCCCACCCACAGCCAGAGCCCCGTGCTCTCACCATTGAAAATTGACTCACATACGGCTGAATTTGAACCTAGTGCATTCTCAAACGAATACGATCTTTGTGAGTTCTCCGACGCATCCTCTCTGGAGCCTTTGAACTCTTAGACGGTTTGTGGCAGCTCACGAGGGCAAGTGAATACACTCTGGCACGAACGTTCCCTTGACCGTCTTGATATATTCAGATCCAAAAATATTGCAAGACGTCCAGCGTGCCCTACAACTCCAGTCACGGAGACGTGATCGCTTGTCACAACAACTGCATCTCACTTCTGATGACGTGCTATTCTCAGCTGACATACCCGCAAATATAAGCACAACGCACGCCTCTACCTCCACAGCTCCGCCCGCTTCGCATTCATCCCCCCAATATTTGCAGGTGGCTAGCTTACCCTCTGAAGTGGACTTTAGCCCATCGACTCGGTCTGTACCCCCTCATCCCGTCCCGCTCTCCTCCAATGGTGGCGCAACCTTGGATTGGACAGGTTCTCAGTCCGAAGACGAGAAACTGGATAGACGCTGGTCGATTTCGAGGGGTAAACTCAAGACTAAAGAAACTACGAAGGCCGTTGTCGAGAAACAAGAAGCACTGTTTACAGGTTAGTCGTATAAATTGTGGACGTCGACGTTTCATTAAAACATCACGGTTCTAGACAGGATTTCGAGGATCAGAGCTGAAGCCTCCCCGCCGACGGTCCGCAAGGCAGCAATCGTTAGCGAACAGCTAGGGCGACGGTACAATATCTTATATTCTTCTTTATCCACTGGAGACCCCGTGGCCCTTACACAAATACCTCGCTGGCATGCTGGTCTGGAAACAGAAACGCAGACGTGGTTAGCTAGTGCCGAGCCCCTGACATGGCTAAAACACTTACTTGACCGGCGTGGAAAACGGCCATCACAGTGGCATCTGTCTGCTCTCATCGTAGAAGAGTACGTCAAGTTCAAGAAACGTGCTGCCTCGTCTACACCCCCACCACAATCATCTATTGCATCGTCATCGCTTGAAACGCCCTCGTCTCAGTACCTTCTCAGACCAACGACGAGAAAACTTTCTGCTGTCCCATCAGATTCTTCACCAAGCCCTTCTTACAGTCGAGTTCGTTCCTCTGATGGCCGTGTCTCATTCGGTCCTCTTGTTCCGAGCTCCCATGACACTCTTGGTAATTCACCAACACGCAGTGAAGGGAAAGCTCGAGGATGGCGACAATCTATTCCCGCTCTCTTCGATTCAGGCAGTACCACTGGTGCTCCCTCACCATACCATCCCCGCAGTTCTGCTGGCGGATTGTCCCCGGCAAGCAGCCGTCTCGGGATCCCTGATTTTATTCACCGTTTCCGTCGACACCCTGCGGAAAGCGAAGAGGGATCTTCATCGCCGATAGGCTCACAGTCCGAAGACCAGAACGACTTCATGCCCAATGGGCCTCGCAAAAAAAGCAAACGGAAGGATCCAGTCCATCTAGGCGAGCTACAATTACCCCAGCAATCAGTCTTAGATGTCCACACCTCAATCAGTATACCTGACGTAAACGTCACTGCTCCTCTACCGGGCAATTCTCCCGCTGCTTTGGATTCCACGAGTCTCTTTGAACAGGAGATCGACATACTTCCGGCGGAAGATCAACCTTATTCCATCCCTGTCCTACCTATGCCACTGCACCGCAAGCGTTCGTATCGCAGCAATTCCTTGCCTCTCACTTCAAATATTCATCTGACGCTTCCGGAATCCAAGGATGAGCCTGAAGAAGAACTTGAAGGGGAATATGAGCTCAAATTGAGGTGCGCGCTTTTCATCTATATTCTGATGATTTTTCCCTCATTGCCTAAGGACACTGGAGGAACTGAAGGATAACAATCACCGGCTCCGTCATCGGATGCAACGAGTTGCAGTCGATGTTCGGGAGTATGAGCTTATTTGTTCTACCGTGATGCCAACACTGGGTATTGCGTATCGTAGTCTCCCCCTGGAATTACTCGATACATTCAGCCACGACCCCTCGGCTGTGACTAGTGGGACCCGTAAGCGACATGGTTGGAGAGTGGTGGAGGATACACATGCACGCGTGCTCCGTCAACGCGAGATTCTCACAAGCTTCCTCTCAGGAGTGCAAACTGACACCGATGCAGTTTCCCTGCCCGAAAACGTTTTGGATAAGCCAATTTCCACGCTCATAGAGAAACTGCAAGCACTCGAAGTAGAGCGAGGACCCCTGCAGCAGCAAGCTGACGAGGTGTCACGAAGGTTGATGGAAGTCAGGGCGTCCCATTCAATTGTCAAAGAGGAATACAATAACGCTTTGTCTTATACGTCCGTTGTTTACCCAGAGGTTCATCCGTTTCCCGCCAATCTTTGCCCCGAAGTTGACTCAATGAAATTTCAGCTTTCGCATATCGTCGCTTTAGAAGAAAGCTACCGAGATCAGTATCAACAGGTCTGGGAGTTTGGCATGGATGCTTTGACATTGATTCTCGATACGATCGCCCCGTTCTGGAGAAGCTACGGCAAAATCATAGGAGAAGATATGCAGGATTTTATAATCATTCCCTGGTATCGAAACGAGTTCACCGGTGAATCTAAACGCTACCCGGTGCAATCGCTTCCTCGTCGCTCTCTACGACATTGGTTTGCACTGATCTGCCTTGCTGCCCTCGTATTCCTTTTCACCTTTTTGCAAACGCGGGCCGCGATCACATCAGCATGGAATCATCGACTTTTATGGATTGACAATCAAGCACTCCGCTGGGCAATTATGCCATTCTTTTGGGTGATAATACTCATTCAGTGGTTTGCGTTTATGTTCGAAGTTTGTGTTGTCCTATTGCACATTGCTGTCGTCGTGTGGTGGTTGGGATGGTTCGTTGGACTATTTACATAGCAACACGCAGTTCACTCGTGATCGTATGTATGGTATTATTATTGCTTTACTAAGCTCTCTTCACGAGACGCCTTGTCAGGCAGAGTCGCCTCGGAGTGGGCCGGAGGGTCCACAGGTTTTGGCAGGGACTGCACGTTGCCCTGCAACAACGTGTTGGAAACGGACGCCTCTCTAACCTGAGAGTTCTCTCCTGTCAGCCCTCCCTGCACACAGGGTCGACAATATCCTGGGTATATGATCAATTTGATAGCCAGAGATAACGAGGTTCTCTCTTACTGCCTCCCATGATCAACGGCACGTTCGCTTGCCCGCATGCAAAGCAAGCGATCTTCGGCGGGTGAATCTGACCTTTGGGCTGTGTCTGTCGCTTGCGCTTTGCTGTGGGGGAGCCTGGAGGGTCTTGAGTAGATTTACGTGGTGCGGACCTCCGTCTCGGCCTTCCGCTTTCTGTCGAAGGCTTGATTGATTTCATCGTATATGGCGGCAGCGCAGCCTGACACAGTCCAATTCGTATCAGTACCTTTCGAAGTATTATGTTACCCCACGTACATTCTGGATTTGAGTCAGTTGCGAACCCTCAGGGAGCCGATACGCCAAGAACGTCTGTTCAGGCGGTTCCTGCGACAGAAACGGTAAAAAAAAAAACGATCAGAACCATATCAAATTTCCTACAATTTCCGCAAGCATTTTGCGGTTTTCTTCCATTTTTTCTCCTGAACCTATCCAGCGTGAAAAGGTTTCCCAGATGAACGAACTCGCCATCTTGAAATGGAATTCGACGACTTGCTTGGGTGGTGACTCCGTTGAAACACCGGCTTCCGACGCATTGGGATCTCGTGGGGGTATTGTGCAAAGGAAGGGAACGATAGTAGAGACAGTGAGGTCACCAATTGACCCGGAATCCTTGGATACAGAGGCAAAGTGGCACGTAGCGGGTCCGCGAGGAAATACCCAACGATCCGAGGGGGCATCTTGGAACTCGATTACGATATCAAAGTCCTTTGGAATTGCTTGATATTGGTACTGTGGCGTTGCTGCAGTCGTGGTCGACGTCGACAAGTTTGTTGCCGTTGCGCTAGGTTGTGAGGTAGTAGCAGAAACATTCGCCGCTGAAGTGGCTAATGATTGAATAAGTAGGCCAAGAGACTTCAGCTGGTCAGGCGTTGCCCGAGCAGAAGCTGCTAGTTGTAATAGATTTGCAAGAGTAGGATTTGACGTCGCTGCAGCATTGACCTGAGAGATCAAACTCGGCGGTACAGGGGGAAAGGATGACGACGCTGAACTGGGTTCACTGGCGCCTGCAAACGATGGAGAGGGCAGAGTCTGTGATTGATGAACTGGCTGAGACAGCGTATTTCCTGGCGCTGACTGATACACAAACGTGGTAGGCTGAGAGACCACCACAGGCAAAGCACGATAGTGTACTTCGAACACTGTCGTATCCATAAAAGTGTGAGGGCCGATTTGGAGAGTGCATCTGCCGCGATTATAGATGGTGTGTGGCGGTGGTACAACGTCTGGTTGTTTCCCACCTCTTCCGCGACTTGAGAACTTTGGAAACATCTCACGAAGCCACTTATCCCTCGCTACGATGATGATAGTGAGCGATCGTCGAACATGCTCAAGTGGCTGGTTGGTCTAACATTGTTTCAGCGATTGCAAGATTATAAAACTAGGTGGGGTCAGGCGTAATCTCAGATATACCAATGAATGACTGCTTGCCTTTCTGCAGGGGATTTCAGACCCGATATTTCACCCTCGCTGACATCGAGCTCCCAGTCTGGGACGCCACCGTCGGGTAGTTTCACTGGTGCTTGAGTGCGATTCATAAGGTGTTTGTTTGGCCCTATTGTGCAATCTATCAGATCAGAAACTCAGATTTTACGTTATCGACTCAGCTACATACTTCAAGTTATCGCTTGCGAAACATGAGCACGCGCGTTCGTGAGTCTGTCTGTTGAGTTTGCATTTCTGTACAGTAAGTGTTGAACACGATCACAGAGAAGGGAGGAACAGTATTTCGTCCAGTTACTAAGGCACGGTCCCGCACCGTCGAAAGCGGCACAAGCCAAGGTTTCCCGATCTCCATATCATCTTCTAGGATCGCTTCACAGGTACAAATACCTGAGAATCAGCCACAGCCTGCTGTCGGGGAAACCACCGCATCCTTCGGTCCTTCTCATGTCGAGGTTCCGATCGTTCAGCAGGCACTTCACCATCAACTTGATAGGAGCACGCGATCTGAATCCCTAGTTGCCACGTCTCCAAAGAAGTCGAAAAAGGCACGCAGACTTGCGACCCCAGCATTCGAGGTAGATGCGTGCCCTGGCGAGGAGCTGGATCCGACGTCCGTCACTATGGCTACCTTGTGCGAGGATACTGGACAGGGCCGCATAAGCAGCAAGGCTGCACAAATTTTGGACAACCACCTTGCTTGGAAGAAATCCAATAAAGAGAAAAGGGCGAGGATGCGTGTGGTGATGGAGGCGAAAAAGTATGGCAGAAATGAGGACGGCGATGCCGCACAAGCGAGTCGTCCAGATACTGAATCACAACGGGCCACAATCATCAATACAGGACCTGGACCTGGACCATCTACACAGCCGGTCTCTGAAAATCTCTCAGCCGTGGAGGATAGCTCAGGACAAGGCTTCGACTATTCCCAAAACGTTTCAACCAGTCGGTACAATGTTCAAGTTCGAATCGGTCCCAACGGGGAGACTATTGTTGATGAAGAATCTTTGTTTGTCGATCGTAATGCCGAAGAAGATACCACGGAGTACATCCATGTCGAGGAGTCTGACGTCACAAAGTTTGTGAATTCTGCGACATACTCAAAGCGTTTCCGTGGATCGCGCTGGAGTGCCGAGGAAACTGAGTTGTTCTACAATGTAAGCTAGCTCCGCAATGTTGGCTGTGCTCTGCTGATGCGTGGCCAGGCTCTCTCCCAGTTTGGCGAGAATTATGAACTTATCTCATACGTGCTTCCAGGCAGGGATCGTAAGGCGTGTAAGAACAAATTCAAATCAGAAGACAAGAGAAATCCTCAGCGAATAAACTATTGTTTGAACAACCGCAAACCATACGGTTCGTGCCCTATGTCGAAGGTGTCTGTGGCCCCACTTATGCCCGAAGTTAGATATGCAAACCTTGGCTCGTATGACAGGAAAGGATTTCAGTGGTCCTACCCCAGAGATACGGGCTCCAGCAGTATTGTCGTTGGCAGAGCCAGAAAGCAACTCTAAAACCAGTGAGCCTCGAGTTCTGGACCAGGCCGTGGCTTTGTCGTCGACCACTTCTGAGCTTGTTGAAGAGGTGGTTGGGGAGATTTCTAGTTTCGATCCCGAATGATCCAGTATTGCTATTAACATGATTCTGATTCACGTGTCCGAGTCATCGAAGGCAAGCCGGGGTAGCTCAGCTGGGAGAGCAACAGACTGAAGTTCTGGAGGTCCCGTGTTCAATCCACGGTCCTGGCATTTATTTTTGCCGCATTTTCTTCGCCAAGTTGAGAGAAGAGTCGGGCTTGGCACAAGTTGGCAGCAGGATTCCCACTGTTCTGAACCGCATGAGAAAGTTTAATGTCATGTCGCGTCTCACGCGTACTGATTTTACACTCGTATTATGCTTTATTGCTCGACGGAAGGCGGATATAAGTATCTTGTGCGATTCTATGCAACGTTACTGGTGCTTGGAAGTTCCGTTGCTTGAGGGCAGGTGGTCAGGACGGGTTGATTTCATCTGGTGTGGACGCCGTGAAGCTCGGTGGATTCGGGTGGAAGCAGATTTAACAACTCACGTGACGAACGCGTCAAAATATTAATATTGCTGGTGGCCAGACGCGTTACCCCTTGCACTGACACAGCCCACCTTGATCAAATCAGATACAACCACCCCAACGATTATATTTGTCAAATGGCTCCACGTCGCACTACCGCTCCCGAGGAGTGTGCGCCTCCACCAAGCCGACCAATCAGTCCCACAGCGATGGACGACATCGAGGAGGTAAGCCACCGAGGCCGTCATTCCATTAGCGCAGACAAAACACTGACACATGCAGACGCCGTTTTTCGATAGCGTGGATGAGCTCCAGCAACAGGTATGACTCCTTGTTTCACGAAGCCCTCAGTGCTCTGACCTCGTTAGGGCATAAACGTACAAGATATCCTCAAACTCAAGGTAGCTAGCTTTTATTCTTATTCTGTTTCGACTCGGCATCTTGACACGTCTATCAGGGAGCGGCAATTCATACTATATCTGGAGTCGTGATGACGACGCGTCGGCAACTCCTCAAGGTCAAAGTCAGGACCTTCGCCTTTCTGCAAGAACTTCTACTGAACCATCACTTTCTCGTAGGGTATGTCAGAGGCGAAAGTCGAAAAGATCAAGGTGACAGGATATATGCGCTCCCGAAAACTTGTCTTATTGTTCCGTCTCATACAGGAAGCCGCACAGAAAATTGCGGTCGGCAATGTTTGTTTGAACCGCATATAACCTGTCACTCATCCTCGTTCAGGGATCCTCGTTCGCTACAGGGGTAGAAATCCAAGATCGTCGGAAACGCGTCCTCGTGATCAGTACAGGCAGTAAATCTGTAGATGCTATTCTGGGAGGCAAGGAACACTTCATTTCTTACCCAAAGGGATATTTGCATATTCTTCTCAACAGGCGGTATCATGTCTCAATCAATCTCGGAAGGTAAGCGTCCTCTTTATTTCTAACAATGAGTCAATATTAATGAATCTCACTTTGGGAAGTATATGGCGAGTTTCGTACAGGAAAGACGCAGATGGCGCATACAATGTGCGTAGTGTCTCAGCTCCCACCTGAATTAGGAGGGGCTTCGGGAAAGGTATCTCGTCTTTGTACGGGACAACACCCTTTCGTGGCTAATACCCTTTCTTGGCTAATTCGACCAGGTAGCATACATCGACACTGAAGGCATATCAAGTTAGTTCTTTTGAATGCGTTGAGCTTATAGCACATCCAGGTACCTTTCGTCCTGATCGCATACGGTCTATCGCGGACCGCTTTGGTGTGGACGGGACCATGGCTTTAGAGAATATCCTTTACGGTGCGCCGGAACATTAATGGTCCTAACCGTTGCTCAGAGTCTGTGAAGCTCGGGCATTCAACAGTGAACATCAGGTCTGAGTGCCATATTTCCTTTCTGCGAATGCTTATGGTGAATGTACAGATGGAGTTGATAAACGAATGCTCTCTTCGTTTCGCCGAGGACAAAGATTACCGACTTTTAGTACGCCTGCCACCTGTATGTGACATTAACAGGGGAAGCTTACTTTCGATAGATTGTAGACTCTATCATGGCTCTTTTCAGGGTCGATTACTCCGGAAGGGGGGAGTTGAGTGAAAGACAACAGAAGGTACGGGCATATTCAAGTATAGACTGCACCGACCCGGACGGATATCCATACACGAACACTTTAGCTTGCTCAGGTAATATCTGCGTGCGTTTTTGAGACACCGGAGGTCGCTGTAATCATTGTCTGCAGATGCTCTCCAAGCTCTCAAAATTAGCCGAAGAATACAATGTTAGCAATTCGATTAATATTTGTCTTGCGTTCTACATCGACTGCCCCTTGAACAGATCGCAGTGCTCATTACGAATCAAGTTCAATGTACTAGCCTGTATTCTTTCATCCTCTCCTGGCATCTAACAACCTCATAGCCGATCCGGGAGCAACCATGACGTTTGTGGCTGGTGGTGCCTTAAAGCCCGTCGGGGGACACGTTCTCTCACATTCTTCGGCAACTCGTATGTTTCTACGGAAGGGTAAGTCATCAAATTTACTGAGAAACAAAAAGCAACCAATGTACCTCGTCATAGGTCGCGCAGAAGAGCGCGTAGCTAAACTTGTTGACAGTCCTGATCGCCCGGAAAGCGAAGCCTCATATAAGCTGGATGAAGGTGGCTGGACCGACGTCTAGATACTCATCGATCAATGCCGACTGCCGCGTTTCTTGATGCCCATGCTGAATCATTTTCACTGGTACATAAACCGTGCGCTACGCTGTAAACCGGGCGAGCGAATATATAGTACAATGGAAAATGAACCAGATCAATAAATGATAAATATGGCCTACCCTTCACCGGGCTCACACACCTCCTGCGATGATGTCACACAGTCGCTCTGCATTCAGCTCGCACTACAACACAATATGTGCGCTCGGCTCTAGACTGATGTGAACGCACATGAGACCGAATAGATCACACTGCTTCGAAGACAACCAGATAAGGAGCTAGCAGACAAGAACGACTCGGCCGAGCTCACGCGGTAGTTATCTTTCTCGTTTCGCCTCCGAATGGCATCTGGTCTATCTGCGTACGAATGTGTCGGAGCGCATAGCTACCTGCGAAATGTGAACGATGAAGCTTTGAAGTATCTACACTGTCCGGACATCTGAATTCTGATTAACAATTTATCACAACTTGAAGACATCGTAAGCTATATACAGTAGTACTACTCACTGCTTGGTCCCGGTCGTAGATAAGTGGTATATACCCTCGTACTTTTACCTCTTACTCGCCAGGCATCCAGTGGTACGTGCATATACGGATGATAGACGCATGTACCTAGTACTCTAGTAAGTACGCGTTGCGCAATGCTTGTCTATTTCAAATGTTATTTCGTTAATGAACGCGAAAGTCATGTGACCGACGCGACGCGGTGCCAAATATGTAAAAACAATTTCATTGGTCGGTCTATGCGGCACGTCATGGTATTTGAAGTGTGGGTCCTCTCCTTCATCTCTTTCTGTCATCCGTGACTTCGCACATGACTATTCGACTTGACCTCAACGCGTCCGCGGCAGAACCAAGCACTCGGAGAGCTCTCCTAGACGTTTCGCTTTCAGTGGCCAAGTGCAAGAAAATCGTGGTGGTCACTGGAGCCGGCATCTCGTGCTCGTCGGGGATACCTGTCAGTCATCGTCTCAAAGCTCGGAAATATATATATTGACACTTCATCAGGATTTTCGCTCGTCGGACGGACTGTACGCGCTCGTAAAGCAGCAACACCCCGACGTTGTGTTGAAGGGTCGGGACCTCTTCGACGCGTCGTTGTTTCGTGACAAGACGTCAACGTCTGTATTCTATACTTTCATCTCTCAACTCAAGCACCGCATCGACTCTTCCACTCCCACTCCCACCCATCATTTCATCAAAACCCTCGACACCAAACAGAGGCTGCTGCGCTCATATACGCAAAACATCGATGGCTTCGAGGAAAAAGTTGGACTTCGTGGTAGCTCATGCCAAGCAACTTCGTCTAGTAAAGGCAAGTCAAGACTGAGGGCCGCTGAAGTACGCAATATCCAGCTACATGGTGACATCCACCGTGTCCGGTGTACTTTGTGTTCCGAAGAACTGCCTTGTACAGAGGGTTACCTGAGCGTGTTCAACCGAGGAGAGGCTCCGGATTGTCCAGAATGCACGTTACGTTGTAAGTTTACTGTTGTATTGATTGAACCGTGCTAATTATTGTGTTTTCCCAGCGGAAGCGCGTTTGGCTAGGGCAGCCCGTCCTCTCAAGGTCGGCACCCTTCGCCCGGCAATCGTGTTATATGATGAAGTTCATCCACTGGGGGAAGACATTGGAATGATCCAAACCCAAGACATTACCCGAAAGCCTGACATGCTGATCATCATGGGCACTTCCCTCAAGGTTCACGGGCTCAAGAAGCTCGTCAAGGATTTCGCGAAAGCTGTTCACGCTTCGAAGCCACCTATCACGGGTACTTCGAGATCAACCAAGAGCTGGCAGGGCAAGGTCGTCTTTGTGAACAAGACTCCGCTGGGGAGCGAGTGGGAGGATGTGATTGATTACCATGTTTCTGGCGGAACGGATGAATGGGTAGAAAACGTTCTCGAGGACTGGAAAAGGATGCGACCATCAGATTGGGAGGTTCAACAAACGCTGGATGTTGATGGTGTGTTCAAAGTTGGGAAGGAGTCGGCGTCCGTGGCCACGCAGAAAAAGTGTAAGTCCCCGGTCCTCCTCGTTGGATACCTTATTGAACATGTGTTACAGCTGCCGTACGTAGACGGAAATCATTTGGGGAGAATTCTCGCGAAGAAGACGAGAAGGCGATTGCGGCTACCGCTCCATTTAAACCACCACCACTGAGTGTACCGTCGTCGCCTGTCAAGCGACGGCAATCGAGCTGTCATTACTCCGATGTTGAGTCAAGTCCACGGAAAAGAAGAGGCACCTCTAAGGCTGCTGGTTGCTTAGGAGGGCTGGAGATGGCAGAAAGACGCCTCCTGTTTCTGGATACGACGAACTCCACCTCACAGCCCGAGAGTCAGAAGGTGTCTGAACCTCAATCCTCAAGGGTGTCTGGCCGTCTATCAAGGACCCGAACGTTGTCAAAAGAGATCTCCGTCAAAACACCTCGGACGAAAAGCGTTACGCGACAAAGGGCGGAGGTTTGGGTCGAGCTCAAGAAGAGGAAATAAATGCATTCTAGAATGTAAAATAGCACTGTATTTTAAGTACAACAGTTAATCTGCGACACGCTGCATTCGAGGTGACTGGCTAGTTATCCAGAGGCGGGAACGCACCGAAACTGGGCAAGATAGCTGCAAAGCAAGATGACGTTTCTTCCTTGACGACGGAGCCACCCAACTCAGTCACTGATCAACTCGGACACACTCCAGTCCTCGAAAGAGCCATCCGGGAGATACCGCCGAATGATCAAGGGTATTTTTCGCTGTGAGAGTTCCTTGATGGCAATCTGCAATGCGTCCGTCTCACCATCCAAAGGAACAAGAACGGGGGCATTCATGCTTGCAGAGACACAGTCGGTGAGGGAATATCACTGGCGTGTGTTGGTCGAAAGACGTACCTGATTTGCAGTGCCCGAGTCCCTAGTATTCGCGCTCGCTCGTATTTGGTCAGGTAGGGGGTGGTCACCCTGACTTTATTTGGTTGCCTCTCGCCTTGCAGACCTGAAGCTGCTGGCTGCTGATGCGGGTGCTCGTCTCCGTTGGCCATTTCTTGATCATGTTCGGCACCATTGACACCATTGGGATGAGATACCTCGCCATTGGCGTCTTCCCCCTGCTCCTCAGTCTGCTCGCCGCGTTCCGGTAGTTCATTCGCTAAGAGGTCATAGCTCTCATCCTGTCCACATTATAAGCGCTCAGATATTGTGAAGTAGCATGCACGCACGAAAGCGCCATCGGCAAAACTAGTTAAAAGTCAGCAACTGTAACACCACTTGAGTGAGTTGAATCGATGTACGAACCTGGGGCCATCGTAGTCATAATCGTCACCTCCACCGCCGCCATAACCGTCGTCAGACATTGTGGGTACACGCTCACAGCGGTGGGTCTTCAACAAATACGCAGTACTGGGGCTTTGGAAGACAGTAGACACCAGGTATTACGTAAGCTAAGCCCTCCTTCTTCGATGCCTTGCTAACTGTCGGCCTGCTTCATCGAATCTGATGAATCTGTGCGTGGGCGTCATCTTGACTGCCTTGCATCGCGGAAGGATACTTGCCAACTTTTTCTTTCATTTACTTCGGGTGGCCTTGGCCTGACTATTGTCGGGTTGGCAGTGAAAAGGATCTTGAACTAACGTCGAAAGGTCGATCGTTCATTTATTCGTTCGCACATGCACAGCTCTTGATGCCTCTGCTGTGTGATTTGCGTCCCACAATAAACGATGGTACCCGTCCCGTCCCGTTCGCTTTCTTCTCACTCAAAGACTTCTGTTTGCAACCCAGGTTTCCACCTCCCGAGGCGCTGGTCTATCAGTCACACAGCCACCACCGTGACACACGGCTTCTTCGCTGATCAAAGAGCATTCAATATTCCACCCCCAAACGAGTATGTTAAGAAGTCCGGCTGTCTTATTGGCTTACCCTTCGAGAACAATGATCTGACTGTTTTGCTACACCCATTTCCCGACGTTGCGATGATCATTCGAGTAAACACGCAGCCGTAAGTAGCTAAACGGTTACCCTTTCTAGGTCTTTGGATACCTCCCAGTGGTTAATCTGGATGTTTGCCTATGCTGGGAGGTTTCGTCTCCAATCTTTCCCCGTTGTTTTCGCCCGGATCGTGCGGCGCAAGAGAGAAGGGCACAAAAATGTATAGAGTGATGTTGGCCATGCGCACGGCTACGCGTTGCACCTTTCGTGGAAGTTGATCCCATGTGAATGCGACATATTGCTCCAACTGTCCGTTCTTGGAATGCCAACCTGACCAATCAAAGTTGCACTTGCCCCCCAACGTCGTCATACATTTCTACGTACAACGCTCTTCTTTTCCCCCGTAATGCCTCAACAAAGATTAGGTAGATCATGGGGCACCCGCTTCGATTCCCTCACGTCCTCCGACTCTCTTTCCTCCAATCCCGACAGTGTCGTTCGCCACATGTCTTCTTCGCCGCGCAGCGTTTCTGCCGACGACGGCAATAGCGTTCAGGATACCCATGACAGGATCATTCAGGACGCGAGCATCTTCATTGGGAGGTACGTGATCACCCTTTACCATATCTTTTGCTGACGACAACTCCGTCAGCTTGCCTACCAACATCGAGCACCCCGAATTGGCTAGCATGTTGTCACAACATCTGTCTGAACATCCTCAAGTCAGAGGCATCAAAGTCATTCGTGATTCGAAGGGCGGAACCTGTGCATTCATCCAGTGTCAGGTCTGCCGCTCTTTACGGCGTGGCTATATCTATGTCTTCTAACCCGCTGTCTACATAGGACCCGGAGGCAGCCTCTATGCTCATGAATAATCTCCATTCCACTCCGCCGCAGCCGTTCTTGGGTCGATATCTTCGATACGAGCCCGCCCGCGCGTTCAGGACTCTACTCATCTCATATCGGTGGGTAATTCGCTCATCCAGCATGCCTCGCATATATGCACGTACAACAGCGCATATATCCTTGTCATCGCTTTAGGTCGTTCTGACTTGGAATATAGGAGCCCCAGACAGTATGTTCGACAAAGAGATGCTTCGAGGAAAGCGAATTTCGTGACCGCCGAAGACTCTCGGTTCGAGTTGCCGAATGCCATGAAAATCATCAAGACACCCGGAACCAAGTCAGTATATTTGCTCGCCACTTACAGATCTCTAATAGGGTTATCGTAGGCAGCTTAGTATCCTGTACGACTCGGAAGCCTTGAATGCCACACCCACCGGTGGGGCCGACTCTGATTTATCACTCGTGCCTCTCCTTTACGACGCCGAGGTAATGTCGAACCCTTCAAGAGGTCATATTACTCATCTTTGAACGCAGACTCTGTTTCGGATCGCATCCGTATTTGGCGTAATCGATTACTTTGGGCCGTACTCGTCTGAAAATGAGTGTGGTCAGATGTCCGCCAATTTCCCACCTCCTCACGATGGTCCACGCTCGCCTGTTATGGATCCTGGCTGCTGGAAGGTAAAGTGGGTAAACAGAGACGACTGTGTGAGCGCCCTTGTGGTACGTTCAACTTGACGAACGTTCGTTATATCCATGGATTCTAATATCATCCACTCTCGCGATCTAAGACGCTTCGGAGAATTCCCCACCTAACCGTTACATGGGCTCATCAGTCGAATACACCGTATAATTTTCCGCGCGCGTTTCCTGGTATTCAGTCCTCCCACTCCTGGCGCGGTCATGTTGCGCGTCCTTCCGCGCGCTCAGCTTCATGTTTTCTGCCGGCAAGCCATACCTTTCCTGCCCTCCGTACCACCGAGAATCCTTCGCCCGCTGAACATCTATCGGATGATAAAGTTGCCTACCCAAGCTCCGAATGCAATGTTTGGCAACAGGAAATGCCTAGTGTATCAGACGGTAGAAGCACGCATTATTCCCGGCCATCTCGACCGAGAGCACTTTCGTTGACTCACGATCGACCTCAGCCGAGAGTGTCACTTCCCTCGCGCGAATCTACAGGACAGCTCTCCTTCACAAACTGGGAATCAACTAATCGTTATCGGTGGACAGACCACGTCGAGCCGACTGAATTCAAGGGCCCGAGGTTAGCGGTTTCTGCCAGCTTCAAGCATTGATAACACCTTTTGTGCAGCATGACTGGCCCCAATTTCACCTCTTCACCATACCTTGGCCATCATATCGCGTCTTCGGATAGCGGTTGTCATACTTCGCAAGAGGGTGATAGTCAAGAAATCGATGCAAGCATCCCCCACACGCCCGACTTTGGAACTTCTCCTGTCACACCGAGAACCCCTGGATCGCTCATGCTTCGCACACCTACTACTGCCAGCTATATGGGGGACTTCCAAAGCATGTCGTTCAGGGACTACGACAGCCAAGGTTCACTTCAGCAGGTCTCGCAAGAGAGGCGGGATGATCATGCCGTCGATCCTACGACTATCTTTGTTGGAGGTCTAGAAATGTATGGACCAAACGCCTGGGATGAAGGCAGAGTCAAGGTATTGTTCTCGAAATACGGAGGGATTGAAGCGGTCAAGTTCATTCGACCCAGTACGACATTTTACCCTCTCCGGATCTTATATTAAGATTTTTCCTTAGGTAACAAACGATCTGCGTTTGCATTTGTCAGGTTCAATAACACAGAGGCTCCCATAAGAGCCATAAAAGGCGAAGTGAGCGTGCTTGTCTCTTGATTGCTCGCATTCTGAATTCAACCCTAGCACAATCGTATGCTTGACGGTCGTCTGATCCGTGTGCAACTTCGGGACTGGAATCCGGCCTATCGCTCCTGGAAGTCGGGACCAAATAAAGAGTTTGGTTCGCAACAACTCGGCGCCACTGATAACTATAGGACTAGTGTCGATCCAAAGCTGCCCAGACCCGGCATTCTTAGCATCGCCGCCCACATGGCAGATCTGCAGCTCACGGACTCGTCGACTCAACTGGCTCCGCAATCTGCTGGTGAAACAAGCGACCTGAATGAAGTACGGGACGACACTAGACCTCTTCAACCCTCTTCTGCCAACGACTCTGAGCACGATCCAACCAAAGAAGCTTGCAAGACGGAAAAATCGATGGACATGGGGCAGGGCGATCCATCTATACCAGATACCACGATGGCCGTATCTTCCCAGATATCTGTAGTAGCGCCAACCTTGCCGGGGCCATATTCAGCACCTACCCTGCAGTTCTATCATGGATGGATCCCAAACTACGCCCCACAATTTCCGTATCAGATACCTTTTGCAGGCCAGCCTTACCCCCTTCCTCCACCTATAGTTCCGCCGCCGCCCCCACAGAGTGGCGGGTCGGATGGGAGTGGAAACTCCCCGAACCCGAACCCAACTATCCCCATTGGTCCAGCTAGCGGTCCATATCCGGTATGTGAGTCGCAGGAGTTCCATTCCCGTGCTGACCGTACAGTAGGTGTTCTTGCCTTATCCTCCTTCGCTGGGCCACGGCCCTGATTCGGGCCATCTGGGACTTGCCAGCAACCCAACTATACTCCACACACAAGCGCCTCTGATCCCGACCGGGTTCATCCACGGCGATCAAGGAATGCTTGTTCCTGTCTATCCTCCCGATGCCCTGAATCAGTACATGGCTGGAAATCAGGATCAGGGTCAAGCTCCTACCAATTCCGGGTCTGCCGAGAGGCAGCCCCCAGTGACTTGGCGCCCGTATCCACCACCTCCTATCCGCCCGGCCGTCATCTTTCACCCCTACATTAATCCACCACTGACGGCTGCGCCTCCTCATCACCTAGGAGCTCACCAGTGGGCTCCAGGTCACCCATGGCATGGAGTTGCAGCACAGTCAGGAATTCCCCATGGAGCACCTAGTCGCCGGATTGCGTCATCGCCAGCTGGAGGACCCGCTCCAATCCCGATGGGCTCTGGTTTTGAGCGTAACATGGTGCCTCCTCGTCGACAGTATCGCCGAGACAACCATTCCCAGCATCACAAAAACAACTTTACCCGTGGTCCAGTGGGACGGTTTGGTAAACCTCCTTTCGATGCACCGCGGTCACCGTCGGATATCCAGTCGACATCGGTTCCTCAAATTGCCGCACCGGATACATCCGTCGATGCTAACTGGCAGCGTTGGAACACGGATCAGGGTAAAAATGTGTGATTTCTGGACTCTTATTCTTATTCTTATTCTTATTCTTCGTTTTGTCCTTTCGTTCACATGTCTTTCCGAGGCTTGAAAACGTACAATTGTGTACCATGGTACACAGCCTGGATGAATTGCCTTGACATGTCGCATTTCCCTATCTTGACCTTTTGTACCGCCTCTGGTACGCTTTGTTCCATATCCTTCCCTCGTCGCTCTCGAACGTTTGCCACACCCCTGAATTGCGGTTGCGCCGCGAGCAGAACGGAATGAAATACGTCAGAGTGTACGATAAACCTTTTCCTTGTGTTCAAACTGTTCATGAATATTCGAGATGGGCCAGCCTTGTCAATGTCGTATACGTGAGCTTGGAACGCCGTCAATAAATGTTCTCCGTAGTGAGGCGCCTGGTAAGTTGGACGGGCGGTGATCCCCTTGTACGTGGACTGATCAAGTGAGAATCGAACGCTGTCAGGCCAGGGGCAGGGGTGCGACCTGGCGGAAAGTTGAAGAAGCCGCCAGGCCTGCCTCTTTGGGGACGTTGATGCTGAGAGGCACTCATCTATCTATTTTTAAATGGGGTCTCGGCTTTATGTAGGGCCCTCGGCGACTCCCTTTCCTGCAAGCGGACGAGGGGGAAACAGATCGAAGTCGTACTTGACCCCTAAATTTCAATAACTAGTCTGCGCTTGAAACAGCGCCGGTCCCCCACGGCCCGTGATCCTTTATAGGCCACTTTTGAAACGGTGTGATCACGAAGTGCGACGTGTCAGATCACCGAAACTGCCAAACGAAAAAGAAGAGAAAAAAGAGTTGTTGTTTGTTATTCTTTCTTGCGCGTCTGTCCCACTGGTATATGGCATGTCATCGTAAAAAAAGATGGGGGTAAAAAGAGGGAGAAGTATCATCAGCATCAAATGTCCAAATGAAATCCAAGCAAAAGAAAAAAAAAAGAAGGAACGAAAGGGAGAGAGAGAGAGAGAGCCTAACAAAATACATGTACGTCGAATCAAAAGTGAACGCAAAGTGAGAATATAATTGATATCGTGGAGTTGCGGGGGGTATGCGAAAATGGCTTTGAGATACGTTGAGATGCGATATAATCAATGAACGTGAGGATGGGCATATCTGCATTGTCCTCCTATCAGCATCCATCTCGAGGAGGTGACAGGGACGATGCGACGTACGTGGATCATGAAATACACTGGTTGCAAATGCATGCATGAAATGATTATGTCGCGAGACAGCGGCGTCTAAATAGGTAATTAGGTAGCGGTGTAAAACGTAGACCCGCGTTGTACACTATGACGGGACGCGTCAATCCTACACCCGGATATCAGTTGAGAGACGCCTTGCCTTTATAAACGGAGAAAGGATACGAGGGTTGTGAATGCGCTCTATGTTCGCTTGCTTCCTGTGATCCAGGATAAATGTACGCTGCCAACTCCAGCAATGTGGACTTTGGCGCGCACACGACAGACCTACAAACACAATGAGATCTTGCGTACATGGGCACAAAACCATACGTACGGTGTCTGCAACCTCTGCTTTCTGAAAGTTGATGTGGAGATCACCATTGGGCATCCTCGTGATCTGATCGACTTCACCAAATGACTTGACAGATCAAGAGGATATTAGGCGGGACTGATCATGGATACACGAATACCACGTACTTGACACCACTTCTGAAGAGCATCCAAACGTTTCGTGTCGTTCAAAGGGATGCCACTGACAACCAGCTTCTTCTTTTTGACGTGTCTCGTCGGGCTCCCCAACGCAGGCAAAGAAAGTCGGTTCGCGCAGGGTTTCCCAGCGAATAGGACGCGCGGCTGCGAATCATCAGGCTCCTCGATGAAGATCTGGTTCAGACCTCCCAAGTGAGTTTGCCGCGACTTGGACATGAATGGAGAGCGAATGGTTCCACCCTTGAGCGACAAGGGGGGAACGGTTTGTCTCTCTGGGAGATGTGGCGCAGAAGCAGGGTAGAATGACCGCAACGGTGGAGATGGTGCGGAACCACTGTCAGTTTTGAAGAAGGGCTGTGACACCATCCCCCCAGCGTGCGAACGAACACGCACAGACCCGAAAAGGGATGGGGGTTTCGAAGGCGGTGTAGATGGCATAGGAGATTCACCGTCGTCGTGCACGGACAGGGTAGTAGGAGTAGTGATTGAGGAGCAGGTGTTAGAGGAGGACATGCTCGGCCGCGATCGTGAATGGTCGGTGAGCGAGTCGCCGGGACTCAGACGTGCATCTGCGTCAGGGATAGATGCAGATGAGAAGTGACCCAGAACGCTCGGTCGCCACCGCCACGAAGAAGCGCGAGGAGTGGCAGACGTATGTGAGCCATCGCCTAGCAGGGATGTTTGGAGACTCGTGCTTCGTGAATGGGAAGATAATGCACTTGAGCCAAACGCGAGGTCACCACGAGACGAACGGTGAAACATGGACAACCTAGAAGAAGTGCGAGATGCGGCCGTGGTCCGCGGCGAGGGTGATAAAGAAGGTCTTGAGAGATGAAAGTGTCGTAATGATGATTGAGGGTTGTTCATTCGGACGGTTGATCGCGGACTGGATATATCTGTGGGCGTCGTGCCATGGGATGGCTTTTGTTGATAGATTAGAAGATGTCAAGAAGAAGGTGAAGATTACGAACCTGTTCATGCGAAGCGTCTTCTGGGGGACATTCTTGGGCGATATCTTCATCCACGATAACGTAATCGTGCATGCTGTCAGCGTCGTCCATGCTACGACGAAGAGCTGCCATGCTCATGTGAGGATAGGCAAGGTATGGATTGCTCTGAGTGCCAATTGGATTGACGTCGGAAAGGTCAAAGACATCGGGACAATTGGGTGTCTGTAGCTCCGAGAGCCACCGAGATAGACGACTTGAGCGGCGTTGCAGCATGTTGGCAGATAGTCCTGTGGAGGGAGGGCTAGGGACGAGGAGAACTGGGACGCGGTTCGACGCGTCTGCTCTGCGAATGGTCATGAAAGAGGACGGAGAACCGCCTCTGTGAGCGGGGGTATTATCGTCTAAAAGAAACCGGATGAGTACGAGAGGGTGTGGGAAGGAAAGGGAATTTACATACGGGAAGGAGGAGGAGGAGGGCAAGAGAAGTCGAGGGTGGAGTCATGATTGTTATAAAGGGTCGGGGTAACCGACTTGGGTCGAGACTGAGTTGAGATCGATGTATTATTATTACTAGAACGAACAGACGACGAAGTGAGGTCGGCGGCCTTAACGGACATCTGAGTTGAAGAAAAAAAAGAAAACAAGAAAGACGTGAATCAGTCGTAAAAAAAAAAAAAAAACTCATGGAACGACGAGAAACGATGGATCCAGTCGAACAACCGCTTTACGGAAACTTCCTCAAATTTACCGCGTCCCTGATCACGCGCCAGAGTTATCATCATCATTGACAAGGCGGTGAACAGTTTGCTGCCCGCTTTCACCCGCGAAGAGACTCGCAGTGCGTCGGGACAAGCCGCATTATTTGCGGATCTCGACGGCGTTCTGTCTATACGCTCCCTAGTATGGCAGATCCCTCCTCGACGTGCGCCACGCTCGCCACCACCCGGTCCGAGATGCTCCCGAACAACTTGGCAGAGGACGTCTGCTGATATCTCTCCAGAATCTCCGACGCCTCGAGGTGTGGCGGCGCCTCGTTCGGCCCTGCACCGCTGCTCGCCTCTGCTGCATCGAGCAACGTCACCAACTCTGTATCGACCGGGAGTGCACCCAGAAACGTCAACCCCTCTCGCTTCGCCATCTCCTCTCCTCCCTTGGTGGAAAATATGTTGCTGATCTCGCCGCAACAAGGACACACATATCCACTCATGTTCTCGATCAGCCCCAACACAGGGAGCTTGACGGCACGAGTAAACGAAAGACACTTAATCGCGTCCAGTAGCGCGACAGCCTGCGGCGTAGTGACGATGATGGCGGACAGCTTCGAGTGTACGGGCGCGAGGTGTTCTAGTAGTGATAGATGTTCGTCCGAGGTGCCTGAGCACAATGCTAATCAGGCTTTCCCAAGTACCCCAGCAAAGCAAAAGTCACGCACCTGGCGGGGTGTCGATGACGAGAAAGTCCAGTTGCCCCCATCTAACGTCGCTCAGAAATTGACGTATCATCGCGTTCTTCTTCGGGCCTCTCCATACAACGGAGTCGCTCTTCTTTTTTAACAAGAACCCAACGCTCATACATGCCAATCTCGGCTCGGAGCCATCCTGAGCATCGGCGTACACAGGGACCCATCCTTCGCTGCTTTGATGGACGCCAAGCCCGTCCAGTCCAAGCATCCGAGGTATCGAAGGTCCCGTCAGGTCGACGTCGAGGATCCCAACGCGCGGACGTGACGATCGGGCATGGAGACTGAACGCAAGCTGGGTAGACACGGACGACTTTCCGACACCACCCTTGCCCGAACAGACGATGATGATGTGTTTGACCGTGCTGAGTCGCCGTGAGATGGGCGTTTCCTGCGACATCGCCGTTCAAGACCAAGTCACATCGCAAGTTTAGATCGCAAAACATCATCATTCCAAAGAAACAGCGACGTGGGGATTTCGTAACGGAATACCAGCATGCCATCACCCACACGACTACGTACTCCCAATCACCTGTCCTCTCCATCCATCCCGACTTGGCGCCCTCTTCCATCTAGCGAGCCTCCATGGGATCAAGCTCCCAATGGAGGGCAGACGAAAGGACAACAAACTGCGCGAGATACTAGCAAGGCATGAAAATATTGATCAAGGGAGGGAGGGAAAAGAGCGCATTAAGTGATAATGGGGAGATGGAACATGTACGAATTATGTCGGGAGTGCGGAAATGAACATGAAAAATCCGATGAAAAGGAAAAAAAAAAAGACCAATCTGCATCATTCGATAATGGGCGCTCGTGGGGGGGTGTTATGGCTGCGTATGTGAGAGGGAAAATAGGCGGCCGACCAAATCCTGTAGAAGTCGGAACGGCGTGAAAGGAAAAAAAGCGTCCGTACAATACATATGGTGAGGCAACAACTTCGTTGATGGTGGCGCGTGTGCTGTTTGTAAAGCGGCCAAGGAACCAGGGCGAATGTGTTTTGACTCCAGTTGCGAGCGTGTGCGCACATGTCACGAGGAGCCATTGCTCGACATGGCGTGCAGAAACCATTTTCCTCTCGTTCCTTTCTTCGTCCCACCGGAGAATTCCGCGACCGACCATCTTTGAAATGATATCCAACAACGACCGAGAATCCTCTGCAACTTCCCTCCGCCCCCAATCTCGGTCGCACTCGGGGCGTGCCCCGCTCGAATGAAAGAAACAAGGGAATGTCACGCGTTTACCAGATATCGCCTTCCCTGCCACGAGTTGTTCCACGCTGCTGCCCTACCGCACCAGGGGCATTCGCCTGTTGCTGACGGGTGTGTGAGCGAAGCCTGTATCGGCAATCTCAGCCCACAGAACAAATAATATATAAAAAAACGTTTGTGGCACCTACATTCTGTCACTCGCGCGGTGTTCTTCCTCCTCTTGAACAACCTTGCGCCTACCGGCAGTGGCCTTCTGGCTAGCACCAGTACTGCCATCCTCAGGGGCACCTCGCTGGACGCTCCAATCAAAGACATAGTCGTATTGGAAGCCTTCTCGGACGAAGAGATCACGGAAGAGCTTGCGGAGGTACGAATAATCCGGCTTGTCGTCGAAGCGGAGCGCACGCGTGTAGTTCAAAAAGATTCCGAATTCGTTGGGGAACCCGCGACACAAAAGATCAGTGGGAGTGGTCATCTTCTTCTCCATAATGCGGTCGTACTTTTGCTTCTTGGTGGCAGCCTTGAGACCCTGCCACGGGAGAGCACCGCGAAGGAAGTACATAAGCACGTAGGCAAGGGATTCCAAGTCATCACGACGGGCCTGTTCGACACCCAAGTGAGTGTTGATGGACGTGTAGCGAGCAGTCCCGGTAAGATTCTTGTTCTCCCTGTAGGGGATGTGGAGGTGGGTCTTGGGGTCACGGAACTTCTTGGCCAAGCCAAAATCGATCACGTTGACTTGGTTGCCTCGTTTGCCGATTCCCATCAAGAAGTTGTCTGGTTTGATGTCACGGTGGATGAAGTTGCGGGAGTGGATGTATTCAATACGGGATATCTACGATGTTGAATGAGCGAAATGATGGTATGCGGAGAAGAAGAGGGGTTACCAATTGATCAGCGAGGAGTAAAACGGTCTTCAAACTGAACTTGCGGTTGCAAAAGTTGAAGAGATCCTCAAGGGAAGGACCGAGCAGATCCAAGACCATTGCATTGTAATCGCATTCGGTGCCAAACCATCTCACAAAAGGCACACCGACACCGCCGGCGAGTGTCTTGTAGACCTTGGACTCGTACTCGAGCTGAGGGTGCTTGGCCTTGACGGACTCGAGCTTGATGGCGACCTCTTCGCCGGAGATGATGTTGATACCGAGATAGATGTCACCTGCGGAGGGGTCAAAAGGGATGGAGTGGGAGCAAGAGTGGCTGCGCACCGAAAGAACCGGAGCCGATCTTCTTGCCCAGTCGGTACTTGCCACCAACGCGGAGGTCGAGTCTGTGAGCGGGTGTTTCTGCCATGGATGGATGTGAAGTGTGTACTAGATGAAGGGAGGAGAAAAGTCAGAACGGGGGGAAAGATAAAGGACAGGCATGCAGAGGGCAGCGTGGCCAATAGGACGCAAATGGATGTGGCTGACGTCCCACAACGGGAACGGAGGCCGAAAGAGCAGTCGATCAAAGTTAGACCCAAAGGACAGAGAGAGTCGCCCAACGATCGTGATGGCCGCCGTCGACGTGAAGACATGTCCAGACCAGTTACGGAAAACGTGGTGCCCTCAAGGCGCTCGGCGTCGTCTCATTGCGGTGGAGAACAAGACCAGAGCAGACCAGAGACCAGAGTACTCACGACGGAGAGAAGTTGGAGGGACTTGAGGAGGAGGTGGTGGTGGTGGTGGTTGAGGAGGAAGAATGGAGAGAGAAGAAAAGAGAACCTTTGGGAGAGGAACAAGAGTAGCGGGGCCGTGGGAAGAAAGGGCACCGCCGGAAGCAAGCGGAGATTGAATTGGTCGATAAGTGCGTTTGTACTGTCAGAAGGGGAGCACAATTGCACTGGATTCCTTTTACTTACATGGAAAGAAAATACCTGAATATATGCGGTTGTGGAATGTAATATTTGTAGCGTGTGATATCATCGACGACGACGACGACGACGAGATCGTCAAGGCAGCCACCCGTCGAGCGGACTTTGTGTGCATCTTATTATTTCTCTCATTTCCCCGTCATGGCATATCCTCGCCAACACGATCCTTACCCTTCCGGAATAATTCCAGACTATCCCCCAGCACCAGCACCAGCACCAGCACCCATCCGCCAATACCCCCAGTACGACGCAGAGTGGGACGCCAAGTCGGCCCAGTCTTTTCACAGTAACTACCATGGCTCCCAGGTCCATCTCAACCCAGAGTATACCTCCAGCCACCCAAACCTCCACTATCAGTCCCCAAACTACCCCGCATACCCGCCCAATTATCCGCCCATGCAATCCCCTGCTATGGTCAGGGAGATGAGCACTGGCTACTCCGTCGCGAGAGAGAAACTCATGAAACGTCGCTCCGTTCGCCAAGTCGAACTTCAGAACGGCAACCTCGTCCTCGACGTACACGTACCCAGGCATATCGTTCCAAACGGAAAGTCCGACGTCGAGGAAATGACAAAGATGAGGTACACCGCCGCTACATGCGATCCCGACGACTTCATGCGTAAAAAGTACTCCCTCCGACCTTATCTATATGGCCGCCATACCGAACTCTTCATCGTCATGACCATGTATAACGAGGACGAGGTCCTCTTCGTCAAAACCATGAATGCGTATGTTTTCCTATCCTTCCAAATGTTCCCATATATCATCTCCCCGCAGAGTTATCAAGAACATCGCACACCTTTGCAGCAGGAACCGTTCCAAAACATGGGGTCCCGAAGGCTGGAAGAAAGTAGTCGTCTGCGTCGTCTCCGACGGGCGCAAGAAGATCAACAAGCGCACACTTCAAGTTCTTACTCTAGTACGCCGCTTACCCATCCTCGTCAGCCACCACTTCTCTGACAACTGTGCTAGATGGGTTGTTACCAGGAAGGCATCGCCAAGGATGCTGTAGCAGGAAAGGACGTGACGGCCCACATCTTCGAGTAAGTGTAACTGTCCGTCCTACTTTATGATACACAGAGAACACGTCCACTCTCAGGTATACCACAAACGTCGTCGTCACAGATAATGGCGAGGTTTCGTCCGGTGCTTGCCCAATCCAGGTTATCTTTTGCCTCAAGGAACAGAATAAGAAGAAGTTGAATAGTCACCGGTGGTTCTTCAATGCCTTCGGTCCTCTGATCAATCCCAACGGTTTGTCTAAATCATTCCAGCTCCTCCGCCTCGCCCTCTGAGAATGTGCCCTCCTAGTTTGCATACTCCTGGATGTTGGAACAAAGCCGACCGGCACTTCAATTTATGAACTCTGGAAATGTGAGCACTGCACACTCCCCTCCTTTTTTTGCTCACCACCGTGCAGGCTTTGACTCTCACTCGGGCGTTGGGGGAGCATGCGGAGAGTAGGTCATTTTACTGCTTACTGGCACATAATGAACGGAGGATTGTCTCCAGAATTTGTGTTGATACCGGCAAAGGATGTTCGTTGCTCCTCCTCAGTCCGCTAGCGGCCTCGCAGAACTTCGAGGTACAGTACCCCAGTCAACGGATATACCTGCTCTCTAACAGACACATTCAGTACAAAATGTCAAACATACTCGACAAGCCCCTCGAGGTATCGTGATAGTTTGTTATATCTTCTCGGCCAGTCGTAACTCTCTTGCAGAGCATCTTCGGCTACATCAGCGTGTTGCCAGGGGCCTTCAGCGCATACAGATACAAGGCCCTTCTGAACGGGCCCGACGGAAAGGGCCCGCTCGCATCATACTTCAAGGGCGAGACGATGCACGGCGGAGCCAGTAACGCTGGACTCTTTGGTCAGGATACTGTTCGTACTTCCCACCGGATGACCTTGTTAACACACCTATCAGAACGCAACATGTATCTTGCCGAAGATCGTATCTTGTGCTTCGAAATCGTGACGAAGAAACGCGAGGGATGGGTGTGAGTTCGTTCCACCGAGAGCCCACTGGGGAACTAACGTCTTGCAGCTTGAAATATGTGAAGAGCGCCAAGGCATCGACTGATGTGCCCACGACAGTTAGTCAGAACCCATCTTGACTCGACATGTCTCCTGACTGCTCGTTAGGTTCCTGAATTCATCTCACAACGTCGTAGATGGCTCAACGGATCTCTCTTCGCGTCCATCCATTCGACAATCTTCTTCTACAAGATTTGGACATCCGGACAGAACCCCATCCGCATGCTTGTTCTGCAGGTATTTAAACTTGAGGGATTTGATTTTAACGTGATCTAGAAATTGACCGCGTGTCACTTAGATTGAATTCATCTACAACGCTGTCCAGCTTATTTTCACTTGGACCTCTCTTGCCAACTTTTACCTCGCCTTTTTCTTCGTGAGTGCTTGAATTCATCGCATTCCGACAGTAATCGAGCGGTGATTAGTTGGTTTCATCTGCGACAGCGCCTGGTCAAGGCAACGCCTTCAACTTTCTTAGCTCAGGAGTCAGTCAGCTCATCTTTGAGATTTTCTTGAAGGTTTGCTACATGATACTCGCAATGCGAATTGTTGTTTCTGACCATCCCCTCAGCTATACATCGCCCTCCTTTTTGTCACAACAGTATGTTCCCTCGGGAATCGACCTCAGGCGGGTTCATCATGATTTCTTACTGACCTTTGGCTAATATACTCGATCAGGGATCAAAGTGGATTTATGCACTCGCCATGATTCTTTTTGGTATCTGTAATGTCATGACTTTGTGGTGTGCCGGCTATACGGTCTATCTTGCTCTCCCTCATACCGTCGCTGGTTGGAAAAATGTTGGCAAGTAAGTGCAGGTGAACTCCCCGCTCGATGATCTTTGCTGAAGTCAACAGCCTGGTGGCTACCAATCAAGCGTTCCGCGAGATTGTGATTTCTCTAGCAGCAACCTATGGTCTCTACCTTATCTCCTCGCTTATGCATCTGGAACCGTGGCACATGCTCACCTCATTCGTCCAATATTTGTTCCTGCTTCCTAGCTGTAAGTTTGTTTCCGATCATTGTGCTGTCGAAAATACTAATGTGATCGTGAAAAGATGTGAACATCCTGAGTAAGTGATTGTGGACGTAGTCGCCATCATTGTGACAACTCATGTATTGCCGATTAGTGATGTATGCCATGTGTAACTTGCATGATGTCACCTGGTACGAATTTCCTTTTTCTCGATGTCGGACGGGAGCTTATGTCACCTAGGGGCACGAAGGGCGACAATACTGCTCCCAAGGATCTGGGTGGCGCGAAGCAGATCAAAGGCGATGGTGGCAAAGTGATGATGGAAGTCGAAATACCTACTGCCCGGGAAGACGTTGATCAATTGTGGGCCGCGTCTCGTGCTGCACTGAAAGTCAAGCCACCGGAGGAGAAGGAACACCGTGATGCAGCGACTAAACAGTCTGACCGTGATCGCAGCAGTCGTACGAATGTCGTTCTTACATGGGTCGCCACCAACATGCGAGTATCAATATTTTCTTTCCGTCACGTTCTCTCTAATCGATGGGTCATTAGGATTATGATCGTTGTCTTCACCTCCAGCGCCTTCTTGAAATGGGTGAATCAGCGCGTCGAAAACTCAGATTCGTCCAATTTCAACCCATATCTTAGCTTCCTGTTCTTTGCCCTGTGAGTTTCTGTGGTGATTTGAGAATGTACAGCGCTGACTCTTCCTTTCGTTCTTTCCGTAGGGCCGGTCTATCTGCCATTCGTTTCCTAGGATCTATGCTGTACTTGATATTCAGACTCTTCGGCTTCTGAGAGTCGCCTTGTAGGCTTTACGTTCCTTTGTCTAATAAACCTTCGTAGCAGCAAGTATCCTTTATGTAGCGGTGATAGCCTTATTGCTGCATACCTGTACCTCCTACTCTGGTTCGGTTACCTTTGTTCACCCTTTTCTTCTTGTGTCGCCTACTACATGTGTTGTGGTATTTCAGAATGAATGGCAGGACAACTTGATGTTGTCGAAACCTGATCTCAAACCTACGTTTCACTCTCTCCCTATCCCTTCCGATCTACTGAGCCTGAATCCGCTGTTTCCAGAGGCTATGTAGAGTAGTTGAAAGCTGTCCCGTAGCATCACGAGCAGGTTTCTATACAACGCCAGCGAATACATCTAGAACATTTATGAACTGCCCCCCCCAAATAAAAAATAGAATAAAATAAAAGAACATCATCCTAATGCGCTCCAGGATTTTGCTCCAGAGACAAAAATATAATAATACTGTAGATCTTTGGTTACTTGACTGTACACTACGCTGCTGAACTGAGGCCACCATAGTCTAGTCAACAAAGTGAGTCCCCCCGGCCACATTCACTGGCACAGATGGTTCGGTGTGTTGGAAGCTACATAGTGGGGTTATCTCATCAAATGTATTTCGTTGCTGATTTTCTGCTTACTTACCTTCGAAGCCATTGTCAAAGATTTGGTGTGGAGGTCATCCGGGGGGAAGTGAGGGTGCCGATGCGTCCGAGCATTGTGGTTCCCGAATCGTTATCCACATCCCTGGAGGAAGAAATCTTTGCCAAAAACAAGTTGGTTCACCTGCAGGGCAGCGGAGCCTATGCTGTTATCATTGAATGTTTCTTTTACCTCCATGAACGTGAGCATTGCGCCAAATGGTACTTTGCCAATGTCCTCATACGTCTTCGGCTTCCTGTATCCATCCATCATAGCCGCTTCATGCGAGCGCCAAGCAAAGAATTGTTTGGCATAGTTCCAAGCCTCAGTTTGCAAACCTACGGAGTAAAGGACATACTGTAATACCGTAGCCATCAGCCAGCGAGACAGACAGACAGTAGAGACCTTCCTGATTAAAAATCTCGGTTCGTTTCTTCTCCACATTTCCGTGAACTTGGTCTAGCCGCCAACCGTGCTCCTCGCTAAAAACATCCCTGCCAGTGGGTTTCAAGTTCTGCAGTTACAGCCCCTATATCATTGTGACTTCTCTCTGAGAAGGCTCCACCAGTGTGGAATGGAAAGAAACTGGGTGGCTCGTTTCTAAAAAAAAAACTAGATTATGTCTCTGATCAGCCTTGGATAAGGGTTCCATTGCCTTTCTTTGAAGCTCTCGTCAAAGGTGCGAGATAGGAAGTTGGTCATCGCAACTCCTAAATGAGCCATGTGCGGAGAATGTGAAGTCCGCAACCGAAAATTATGAATTCGCGTGAAGCGCGTCATTACCGCGTACAAATGTACGAATGTATGCGCTGGCTAAACCCACTTAATAATGTCCGAAGTTCCTAACCAAAACGGTCTGAGAACCGCCGGGAGATCAAGACCTGACGGTTCTCCCTTTTCGTCAAAGCGTACTCCGTTCTCTAGCAGAGAGATGATCAGCCGCGGAACGGCGGCAGCGGTGCCGTTAAGGGTGTG
>JBBPOM010000335.1:0-30198 GCA_038091455.1 Leccinum uliginosum
TGTTGCTGCAGCCCGGGAAGCAAAATGGCTTAAACGCCTTGATGGAACAAGGGCTGTTGTCAGAAATGAGAATGAGAACTTACCGGTGAGTCTGAAGCTCTTTCTCTGTGTATCCGAGTTCAATGCCGCACTCTCGGTCAGCCTATTGATATTTCTAACTCAGCTTTTCTCGGCAGAACTCGGCATAGTCAGGAAACACGGTGAATGGCTGTGTGTCACGAGCTGTCACCTCACGTGATATTGGTCGGTTTCGCATGTCGTCTACCTTAACATATAAGAGTATAGTCTTTATGGTTTAGCATTATTAATTATGTATTTAGGTGATTTTGTTAGGTATTTTTAATATATTATTATATCTTATCCGGACATCCCCGCGGCCGGTTTGATTTAACATAAATTTTTCCGATTATCTGTACATATGGCACCACGGATACAACCATCGCTCATCAAAAACAAGGTCAAGAGGCAAGAAGTTGCCGCCAAGTTGAAGAAAGCGAAGAACTCGCAAAAGCTTAAGCAACGTTTGGCAAGAGCCAAGGATGAGGCCAATGATCCTGCTACTAAGAAAGTGGGTATCATAGGTCGTGTTCAGCTCGACGAAACCTGACCATCAAACCTTTACACGACAGAAACGATTGGCGGAGAATGTACCCCGCACACTCGATAACTCTCGCGAGAGCGACCCCGCGATGCTTCCGACATCGAAAAGACCAGATGGCACATCCTCCCTGAATCTCGACGAATTGAACAGGGACATTGCCTCGGACCCGTTTTCGCACTATTTCAACTTTCAAGATGATCCGAATTTACCTCCCAAAGTACTCATCACGACCTCACCAAAAGCCTCAAAGTCAACGTATGACTTTTGCGATGAATTAGTTGGCGTCTTTCCTGGAGCGGAATATATTCGCAGGAAGAAAGGAAAGGGATTCGAGCTAGGCCGCATAGCTGTGTGGGCAGCTGGCCGAGGATACAAACACTTGCTTGTCGTGAACGAGGATATGAAGAAACCCAGTGCGTGTCCTGTTCAGGGCGCGTCCCATACGATGCTAACAATTAACTAGACGCCATCACGCTCGTCTACCTTCCACAAGGACCCGTCGCCCGCTTCAAACTCACGTCGATAGAACTCACGCAGCAAATATATGTAGGCTATTTTTTGTTTGTTTGTTTTTGAGACAGGTCTGACTCCTACTAGGGACATGCACGAGCAACTCCGCATAACCCTGAACTTGTGTTGAACAACTTTTCCACTGGCCTTGGACATGCCATTGGGCGTATGTTTCAAACACTGTTCCCTCCTCTTCCCGAGTTCCAGGGTCGCCAGGTAGTGACTCTACACAATCAGCGCGATTTTCTGTTCTTCCGAAGACATAGGTATGTTATGTCGACCTTCATAATGTACTGGACTGATGGACGGTTCAGATATGCGTTTCGATCGCCGGAGAAGGTCGCTCTGCAGGAGATTGGTCCCCGCTTTACGCTAAAGTTGAGATGGGTAAAGAAGGGATTGCCGGCTGTCACGAACTTTGGGGCTGCCCCGCAACCCCTGGAATTCTCAGTGGGTACTGCTGAGGCTGAGGAAACAGTGGAACCTGGCCACGAACCTCCGCCGGAAGACGACAGAGAGGATGAATGTGACACAAAACCAGACACACCGTCTACCCAAAATCCACCAAAGGATAATGATTTCCTATGGCAATGGAAGGTTTGTGATTGATACAGTGTCAGCCCGCCCAGACAAATGCTAATGGAGGTCGTTGTTCAGCCCGAGTTGGAAACAACGAGACGGACGTTTTTCCTATGACCCGTCTGTAGACATTGTACTAGCCTTTCGAAAGTATGTTAGCTTTTGTAGGTACAGAATTTCCTGCAGTGCGATTTAGTGTGACCGTGCTAGCGTGAGACGTGAGTCGAGCGCTCTCCTTTACCGACTCAACCGACCAAACCATGGATACGTCTTCAGAGGATCCATTGCCGCAACCACAAGAAAATGTGAAACCAAAGGACTACTACTCCAAGTTCCGCGTGCGCCCATTAGTCCTTATCCCCCCCCTCTTTTGGGTGATCCTCACTTGAGCTGCGGTAGGCTCGGAAGACCTATACCGAATTCACCGAGTACGTCTCAGCGTTCCTTTCCCCGGTCACGGAGGAAACTTAGGGCGCTCTCCGGGACAGCCCGTGCGAAGACGCGTCGAAGGCGTCCCTCACATGCATGGACCAGAACGGTTACGACCGCGATAAATGCATGGAGTACTTCCAGGCTTACAGAGACTGCAAGCGGGCGTGGGTGCGTGTCATCATGTCGCTTGCTCGCTCGTACAGCACACAGCTCTGACCAAGTTTTTTTTTTTTTTTCGCTTTAGCTCGACCAACGACGGTCAGACCGCCAGCGCGGCCGTCAAACACCGGTGTGATGAAGTCATTAAAAGTTACAAGTGGATGTGGTCGACTGCGACTTTGTCTTTTGTCTGTGACTTTTTGTTTATCGGTTCTACTCTGTCACATTCCATAAGTTTATCCGTAAACGGTTTCATCGAGGGACATATGGTTGACGTTGCTGCTTTCGGCTGGCACCTTTCAGCCTCTGCCTTTGCGGACCAGGATATTCAGCACACATGATCATGAAGGGACACTCGATGATCGCCCTGAGTCTGTTTTGGCCCTGTTACGATGGGGAGCAAGGAACGAGTACGACAACTACATACAGCGACCACATATAACCATTTATCAAAATACGCAAACAACCATAAGAGTGTGCAGTACAGTTCACGACTCGGGAAGGGGAGGAGGAGCGTCTGGCTGCGGAGCAAAGATGATGTTGAGTGGGGGAGTAGTTTGGCTGTCCTCATTGAGGACCGTCGCGATTATAGAACGGCCAGCAAACGATCGTCCCGCTAGGGACTTGAGAGCAGCTTGTGCACCTGAGCCATCCATAAATTTCACATATACCCTTCCAACTCCGGAAGCCTCGTCCATGCGCTGGTTGTCGATAGCGGTCTGTTGGCCCGGCTCCCCAGATCCCCACTTCGACCTATCCTTCTTGACGGGTCGAGGAATGCGGAGATCCTCGACTTCACCATATCTCGAACATTCCTCTTTAACATCTTCGTAGATATCACCATATTCCTGGTCCTCAACGAGGTCATCCGGCGTAACCATGTTCAGCATGAGCAGGATTCGCGCGTCCGCAGTGTTGCTCTCGCCAGCTGGCATAATTGGCCGAGGAATTTCAGGGAATTGGTCGTAGGGTAGATTCGGCATGCCAGGTTTGGCACCAACAGATGCCCTTTGAACGACTAAGTAGCGGTCTCCCAGCTCCATGCCGTTCAAGCTTTGAATAGCGACGTCAGTGACAGTGGCATCAACATATTCGAAGAAGGCAAATCCCTGAGAAACCTTGAGAAATTGGAGGGTGTAATGCGTGATAGAAGAACAGCACTAACTTTGGATGGTCCGTTGCCATTCTCTCGGACGAGGTTGAAGGCTTTAAGCTCTCCAAAGCTCTTGAGCAGCTCTTGCACTTGTTCTTCATTCAAGTAAGTTGGAAGTCCGCCAACGAATACTTTGTTGATCGAGTCTGGTACGTTGGTTGATACGACTCCTGGAACGTGGATGCTGGGTGGTGCAGTTATTTCAACACCACCATAGTCCTTGGGCCGACGAATCTTGAGGGGGCCGTTAATGAAGATGATCCCGTCGAATGCCATGGCTGCTGTAGCGTCCTCAGCGCTACGGAACTACGTTTACCGTCAATACGATACGATCAAAACACGAATAACTGGATCATACTTCGACAAAAGCGTAGTTCTTCTCATAGTTGCACTGGACAGCAAGGACGGGATTCCCGGGGCCACCCGTTCCAATGCCCATCTCGATCATCTTGGAATTGAAAAACTCGCCAAGATTCTGTTCGTTCACGTCCGATGTGATACTTCCTATGTATAATCGACGAGATTGCCTCGACAGATTAGGGTTGCTGCCGATTCCCATGCCGAAAGTCTGGACAGGGATGGGAGGTGGAAGACCAGCAATACCAAGGATTGGTGGAACCTGAGTACGATTTGCACCTGGCAAATTGAAAAGTCCTATAGGTCGAGACGGTTAAAAATCCCTCGATTGCACGTACATACAAAGACTTGCCTGTTTGCTTCGCCTGCATGGCTGAGTATTGCTCGTAACCGGGAGCATGAACATCCCAACCGGATGCTTTTCGTTTTTGTTGAGACAACGGAACGGCGCCTTCAGGTGTAGGGGATCGTCTTTCGGGCGTACCAAGTCCGTCTCGACCCCTTGCGCCGCGGTTACCACGGCGTTGAGGGGAACCACCGTCTTCCGCACGACCTCGACGGTGGTTATGGTCATCGTCGCGTCGATGATCACGGCGTCGATCTTCATCATGGGGGCGTCTGAATTCGTCAAATTCTCTTGGGCGTCCGCCGTGGTCACGAGGAGTTCCACGCCTGTCGTCTCGGCGGAAGCGCTCCCTGTCTCTGTCCCTGTGGCCATCCCTATCCCTTTCCCTGTATTCGCGATCTCTGTGATGACCATCATCATGCCTCCTACGTTCACGGTCCTCGCGGTATCCACGGTCGACGCGCTCTAGATAAAAAAGAAGGAAAAGCAGTCTGTGTGAGTAACATGCGTTTCTGCGACGGCAGATTGGCGGTACGAGCGACATCCACTGGAAGGGCTAGCTGAAAAAGAAAAGACAGAAGGAACGATGTGCATAGATGCTGCGATGCACCATGAGCACATTGTTGGCAGGCACAAAAAATGTAAAAGGGAGCAAACAAGCCAGTACCTGAGTACGAATCGACTTGGATGGCTACCTGTGAAACCGATAGACGACCATATATGACTTACCAGCTGTGTCTGCCATTTGTTTTGTGTTTTTTACAAGTTTGAATGTGGTTTGGAAGGAACCTGCAAAACTCCGCACCCAACCCTGCGGAGTGCTGACATCAGCAGCGAGACCCCAGCGCAGTCACTTCCATCACCCACGTCATGCCTACCGACCTTCCCTATGCTGCCGACGCTCAGGTCTCCTTGTCATACGATGAATTGGAGGTGCGTTCATGCCATGTCTTCCCGCTCATCCTTTGCTGAGGCGCGTCCAGGTCCTGCGGGTGCAATACCAGAAAGAGCTTGCTCAGTCCCATGTCACCGTGCAGACAAAGTTCAACTATGCCTGGGGCCTTGTGAAAAGCCCCGTTCGCGATCACCAGGTGGAAGGCGTCCGCCTATTGCAAGGTATGTACTTTCTGCTGCTCCTGAATGTTGCCAGCGGCTAATGTCTTCCCGCGCAGACATTTACCGGACAGAGCCAACGCGTCGCAGGGAATGTCTATACTATCTAGCCCTTGGGTATTACAAGATGGGTAACTATGCCGATGCCAAGAGCTTTAATGGTGGGCGTCCTTGCTTATGTAGTCTTGCCCGACATCTCACCGTCACCGCAGATCTCCTACTGGAGAAGGAGCCAACGAACCTCCAAGCTCAAAGTTTAGGGTCTCTCATCGAGCAGGCCGTCACGAGAGGTTCGTACTTGTCATCATGGGGCGATTCGATCCCCCCTGACTGTTCGATCCCAGAAGGATACGTCGGAATGGCACTTGCGGGAGGCATCGCCGCTCTAGGCACGCTTGTCGTTGCTAGTCTCATACGGCGAGCAGCTCGTAGATGATATCGTTGCACGTACTAACACCTCTCTGTCTTATTCTGCGCGTCTGCATCGCTCATTTGGCATGTCGTCCAATCGTCATCTACGCTACACCGCCAAATTCTACCACAAATCCTCACTTATTGTATTCTGTTATTCTCTTGGCTTGCATCGGAAAATCATATTTAGATCCCAGAGCTAATATTGAGTGCATGATATAAGTATGTCAATGCTCCAACGTTCTTTGCCCAACATCTGATGGTGTTTCTTCGCCGTGATCAATAGATAGATATATTAATTTACACGACTGTCCCAAGAGCCAGCTGCAAAGTCACTTTCGATGCAAGTGTGATATAGATACGTGAGTGAAGAGCAATGGTACATCTGTATGGTCGAGGCAGTATGGACGAGAGGTGTAAAGGTTTCTGTCCAAAAAGACGTCTCTCGTCTCTCGTCGTCAAAGCCGTGCATCATGTAGGAAGAAAGTTGGCTGGCACGTCGTGAGATGCAGTGCGCTATATATCTCCTTTGCTTACCTGCTTGTGTGTCCATTTGCTGAGTGGTAAGCTACATGACCATCAAAATTGTGCCAGTGACTTGAGACACGGGCCTACCTTGAAAGAGGCCAAGCCGATGAATAGGAACGATATACACACTCCAATCTCAAATATTAACCATACACATGCCCAGACTACGGTGCTTGATCAGCTGCTCAAAGACAGATAATGACAGTTCTTACAATGCGCAGATAGACGAGGAAACATGATGTGAAACTGTGTGCAGTCGGAGTCGTTGACCTTGCGGAAAAACTTATCGTCTGCGATGTCCCCTGTGAAGAGATCTTAGGTGGAGCCGAAATCGTGTAGATCCTACTTACATATGACGAAGAAAACACTACGAAAGAACGTCAGAACAACGACGGATGAGAGCAAAAGCTTGTAGCTGACTTCATGACGCCAACAAATAAGCAGTACCATCTCAATGGTTGGCTATAGAAAGATGAGAAGTACTCTGGCGGTGTGCTTGATAATCACATACGCGTGCGCAATGAACCAGAAACCGATTAGAAGACCCTCATAGAGAATTGTGAGCAGTATCGTCCTTTCGTCGGTCAGTCGACAAGCTAGGTCAAAGAGAATCTCATTACTCACAGTTTATCACGAACGAGAACAAGTGGGGTGATCAACCCGAGGCCAAGTACGAAGCTGAGTATCTTGGCGACGAGGGTATCAAAGCCACCCAACATAAATACACCACCAAAGATGGTAGAACCCACGTATCCAGCGGGTAATATTATCATTGGTTTACCACCTTCTATTAATGTTGCACCGCCCAGGTATGGATCGATGGTGACAGACAGTATCGTTCCACCAGTCAGAATTGCCTAGTAAACACGGATGATTCAAGTGAGAGATGAATGCGAATTGGCATGGGTATCATGACAAACAACCCACGGCGATTATGTGGCAAAGCTCGTGCCAACCGATGGTGAATAGCTTCAATGGGTTGATCAGCGTCCGAGCGCCGGGGATATTCCACATCCCAAAAATCACGACGGTGAATACTACTGTCTGCAGGGTCATCGTGTGTCAACTGAAATCGATTTGGATCGGGTTGCTTCACATACGACGTATAAAACGACTACCTGACAGGCGTATTCAGGTAAGCGCAGCATTAACGGCTTCGGGCTGCACCGATGGCAATGCACAAACCTGGTCATGTGTCGGAGACAATGGTGGTGTATATGGTGGGGTGGGCAATACTCCTGCGGGAGGCCCAGTAGAGGAAGACATGAATAGGCAGACGGACTGCCGTTGGGCAAGATTGAAAGTAAAAGGGAGTTTTTGGCCGTGTGAAGAGGAAAGCTCTGGCGTGCAGACCTCAAGGCCGAGCAGAACAGCTACTAACCAGTCAGGCCAATGTCTCCCTACCACATGGCAACTTGCCTTTCTCGGAATCCCTCCAGAAAATCGCGTCAGTCACGTGCAAAGCGCGTTGATTGCTTGTTTTGCAACTCCGCCCTAAATTAGGCTTGATAAATAGCAAGTCGCGTCGCTCTGCGGAGAATGTTTGCTCTTCATCCCTACTATCACTCTTCCCCCTTGCACGCCAGTTCGCACTATTAAACGATGGTAAGCACAGCCGTAGTTCTTCTACTCTATTCATGACTCATTTGAATCAAAACTGCAGTCTGGAAAAGGAAA
Organism: Leccinum uliginosum; assembly: GCA_038091455.1. Classification (NCBI taxonomy): domain Eukaryota; kingdom Fungi; phylum Basidiomycota; class Agaricomycetes; order Boletales; family Boletaceae; genus Leccinum; species Leccinum uliginosum. Next base: position 7,867 of record JBBPOM010000335.1, read on the forward strand.
AGCGTAAGTCCGGCTTAGTCCTGCAAAGGGTATGCAGCGGCTCACAGAAGAGTAGTGGCAAATCATCTTCGGGCAAGACCGGCGGCGACTCAAAGTCCCAGTCTCGTTCATCTAAAGCAGGCTTGCAATTCCCTGTCGGGCGTATCCACAGACTATTGAAAAGGGGCAATTATGCCCAGCGTGTTGGAGCGGGAGCGCCCGGTATGTCGGCACCGTGACTTTGGGGAATTCGATCCTTATGATTATCCAGTATACCTCGCTGCCGTGCTGGAGTACCTCGCCGCAGAGATTCTCGAATTGGCAGGTAATGCGGCTCGTGATAACAAGGTACGATGCTTTGCTAGATGTTATTTTTCTCGATCTAATCATATTCTAGAAACAACGTATTGTTCCTCGCCACCTACAACTTGCCATCCGAAACGATGAGGAGTAAGGTATTCTGCATGATCCGCCAGGCTTGTTTGCTAATTGCCGCTCCAGATTGAACAAACTTTTGGGGGATGTCATCATCAGTCAGGGTGGTGTCGTGCCATTTATCAACCCGGAGCTGCTGCCCTCAAAGTCCAGCAAGGGAAAGAAAGACGGTGCCTCTCAGGAAGTCTAGATATCTTTATTACTCTCCTCTTGCGTGTTGTAGTGACTTTTGTATCATCTCGTCTTCGTAATGTATGGTATGCTTAGTGTAACTTTCTCGACGGAGAATCCTGGAACTGCTCATCCATAGCGAGGTAACGATGAAAATACTTGCATCGCAAGCTCAAACACTAGCTGGACGCTTGGAGCAGGTACTAAAGGGATTTTGGCGGTTGCTGGAGACCATCCCTCGAACACGGTTTCAAATCAACACCGTGAAGATTGGCCCCTGTCCTCATGATGTACAGTAGGACCCTCTACAGATCTAGCCCTCGGTTGAGCATGAGGCTATCCATTTTGAGAGATTCCGATGGGTTTGTTGGAGATTATAAAACGACGAGACCGTGTGTAACTTTGCGTTCTTTTTTTTCCACTGCCAGTGGTGCCTTCGGGCCATACAGATAAAATCAGAAGGTTCTCACTTCCTTTTAGAAGAGCGCTGAAATGACATACAAACAGCGGTTGTCTCGTCATACCAAGCATGAGAAAGGTCAGGACAGGGCGGACTCCCGGGCCATTGGGGAGGCGACTGTTTCACCGGTCGATGAGATACTTCAAGTTTCAGGAGCAAAGTCCGCATGCGCAAAGAAGAAACGACTGTCTTCCTGCCCAAGGGACTGCCTACGGGAGACTACGGGACTGGCTACATCAGCGAGGCAGTCGTCCTTGATCGCCGAGCACTGGTCCGTCGCCTTGCCACCCGGTCACCACATGCGATTACAATATGCAATCACCAAAGTTCGCAAATCACTTGGTTTTGCTCGACTCCTTCTCCCCTTTTCCTTCTTCGAACTCCGGTATGCTGCCAGTGGCGGACCTGTGAATGCTAGCCAAAATACTTGCGATACACTCGTTGTCTTTTTCGATTCAGAGATCCCGTTCACATCCCACTGCAAATCACGAGATCCCCATGTCCAGGACCCTGTCATCAGAGCTTTCAATCCTTGACTCTGGATGCAACATCAATGGACATGGCGATAGTAGATCGAGCTTGCTTCCTGAGAAACCCTTCTAATGGTATGAAGTCGTTTCCCCGATCGCCATTCTCTCCAGGCGGTGGCAGGTTCCCACTGCCGAGTTTTGTCTTTTGCCATTGCACGCGGCTGGTCCGTATCGGAAGGGCCTTGAAAGGAGATTTTTCCCATTTGTATATCCCGTTCTTACACGCCTACTCTGACTGCCCTCATCCGTGCGAGACGGGATGATCCATCAGGCGACGACTTTGATACACGAGAAAACGTCGCTTCCTTGCTGTAGGCCAGGGCGAGCGCCAAAGGCGACAACGAAAACGAGCTCCTCTCCGTCCGCAGCGAACCGACCATCGTCGTTGAACTGCGTAATCTAGGGTCATCGCGACCTTTATCCAGACGGTTCAAAATCGAAAGTGTCCCCACTGAGTCTTCCGTTAGGAACGAGTGGGGGTTCACTTTGCATGTTCATGGCATCCCAAACTTCCAGAGGAAGCAATCCTTTTGACTCTGCGTTTGGACTCCATGACGGCCGCTTCACCGTCGAGCGCATCATGGGATGCGGAGAACCCGGAGTCTGCCTACCTCTCTGCTTGTCATACGACGGTCGGGAGACGAGATCCATCTGGCGTCGGCGATGCAGTTTGCAGGGTTTCAGTCTGTAATTGACGACGCACGGACGAACAAGATCGAGCACAAGGTTTACGAGAATTTGGTGGATGGATCTGATCACCTGGAGCGCTCCAAAAGACGATGAACTCATTGGCTGGTCGTGTTCCGCTCGATCAGCGGGTTCTGTATGTACATTTCGGTTCCTACCTCCAAAATGCTATTGTTACCGTAAACACTTGTCAGAGTATCAGTATGAGGGAGCTCAGTCTACTATAGAGTCCACGACGGGCCCCGAGTCGTTAGGTAGTAGCCCCACTTGGGTAGTGACGCAAGTAACGATGGATTGCTGCAACGAGGCATAAAAAGACATTCATTAAAGCATTCAAGACGTACGCGCATAGATAAATCGACAGAGCGTCCGAGTCAATCAAGAAATACAAAAAGACGCGAGTGAGCCACTACTTATCCACCACCTCGTCCTCGGCATCGCTCGCCATGGTCCTTCGGGATAACCCGAGACCACGCCCACCCGCTCTCTTCAAATCCGCTCCCACATTCGCGGAAAGACGAGACGATGCCGATCCTCCTCCAGACAGTCGCTTGTACCCCGTCGTCGATGGTGGTGGCGGCGACGTCCCCGTCGAACGATTGTTGAAATTGGCAATCATGCCGCTCACACTGCCACCGTGTTGGCTCCTCGGAGTCCTCGATAAACGAGGTCCGCGAACCGCACCCTGTCCCGACGTATGTCTCGACAATCCAGACTTGGTATGCGTCAAAGGCTGGTCTTCAGCAGCGGATTCACCACCACCAGTGGCAATCGACGGCGAGGGGCTGCGTGCTTGAACAGGAGATGCGGTCCCAGAACGGAGGGCTGAGTTACGTCTGAGCGATTTGATGGGATTATGGGGCGTCGCAGGCGTCACCGCTACTGCGGGCGAAGGCACAGGTTTTTCTTCCACAGGTGGAGGTGATGCGGGCGGGGATACAAACGTTGGTCGCTCGGGTGTTGCATCTTCAACTTCAGGGGGTGGATCTTTAAAGGTAGGACGAGTGGGCACATCATCCGTCTCGGGAGGAGGCTCCTTGAAGGTGGGACGAGGATGAATGGTATCCTCCTCCTGTGTCATAGCTTCCGGAACATAATGTTCCGTTGCAGGGGCTTCAATGGACTCCGGTTCGGCAGTCATCACGGTTTTTTCGTCGGGTTTCGTCGGAGGTGGGGAATCCGACGCAACTGCATTGCTCTGGGGTTGCAACTTCTGGGCGGCTTGCTGAGCGGCAAGGATCTCTCTGGTAGGAGCGCCCACTGAGATCCTGCCACGGCTCATCCGCATATCGACCGGCGCAGTTCGTTTTCTGTAAAGTACACGACGTTCTGTTTCGCGTTGTTTTTTCGCGATAGTGGGTGGTAAAATGTTCTCGTAGTTCTTCAGTAGGTCGAGGAACAACGCTGTTGGACGATTATAGCGTCAAACGAGGACATGGGAACGAACCACATACACGTAGGGTGCCGAGCTTGGATAGACAACTCTGTCTCAACCTTGGGCCGAATGATCGCTAAATTGGTTGGCGGTTCAGCAATAGACGATTATACTTGCACGAAAAGTGCTTACTGCGACCAATCGATAATGCGAGTTTCGTCATGTAGACTTCGACTGGCTCCTCCGTAGTGGTAGAAGCAATCAAAGTACGAAGATGCGTCACCAGGGCATCTAGAACGTACAGGTGCACTCTGGGCAGCCGTTGGAGTGCTGTCTGCAAGTCTTCATAATGTTGTTCCTCGGACGGTTCCCCGTCCGTTTTGGCCGCTGAGCCTACTGTTGGATATAATTTTCTGATGTCGTCCCAACCTTCCCATAAAGCCAAGGGGGGATCAAGCTCCAAAGCCCACAATTTGACACACCCAGCAAGAACAGGAGCATCGTACCTGGCGAGCATTTCCGTGGAAAATGGTTGACCAGGTGGAACCGCGTTGAGAGCTTCTCTGAGATGGTGAAGGGCCGGAAGGGGTACATCATAGATCCAGGTTTTGCGCTTTTCTGAGGGGTGATGGACAGATCAAACTACGACTGCATCCGGTTGTCTTGATAGCTCACCTGTATCATCGGGTAATTTTGTGTAAGACACCGTTAAGCCATCCAGCAGTGCAGCGAGAACAGGAGGAATTGTTTCCTTTTTTTCCTCGCCAGAAGTGAGAGTGCTCCATCCACCTTCGGCCCACTTGCGGAGATCGATGCCAAAAACGACATCGGACTCGTCGTGGGCAACCGATTCGTATAGCTGTGGCACGGGACGGAAGGGCCCTGTGCGGTAACGCTCCATGAGAGCAGTCAAGTCGGAATCCGGCTGGTATGATGCAACAAGTGTTGCTGATTTCTCCAAGGTCGGTTCGAACGCCCTTGGTAGATTAGCCAATGTTCCTTGATATTGAAGCAGGACTGCACGAGGGAAAACTTTAACATGAAAAAAGTGATGAAACCGTTACACACCAGTCTTGACCGCTGCAAGACGCTCCATTTCCCACTTTTGGAGGGTCTTGAGGGTTTCCTCGATCCTCTCCTCCAACCCGAGTCGCTGTCTATCGAGTTTTCTTACAGAAACACGGTAAAGCTTGTCAGCTTCATCAGCCTCCATGCGAAGCCTGACGTGTACTGGCTCGCTCTGCGAGTTGGCATGGAGGGCTTTCGTTACGACGTTCACCAGGTTGCCGGAACGTTTCAATAAATTATCAGCAATCTGGTTTCTCTTTGCAGACGAAGGCTCGGACGATTTGCCTTCGAGGTCAAATGCCTGGGGTGTGACGTCAGGGTGATCGTGAAAACAAGGATGCGAGCACTCACTTTGGGACGGAATTGGTAAAATGCATCATCAGCATGGTCGAATTGGTTTCCAAACTCGCCAATTCTGCGGAGGAGACCATCTCTTTCGGTGAGGTCTCTTGCGGCTTCCTCTGCCAATTCGATATTGCCACCGAAGCCAGGTACGTTCTTGTTTAGCCATTCGACGAATTCGGAGCCCGAGAAGCAGTCGGGATATTCCCCAATTAGGGGGAAACGAATGGCTCTGAGGGGTAATTCGACAGCAGCGCGGGTGAGGAGACCAGATACGGCAGAAGGTGGCAAAGACAAGCCAGCCAGAAGGACGGGGGACGGGGGCGCGGGTGGCGCGGACGAAGCCACTTGTGCTTTTAAAGGGGGCAAGAGTGGTGACATGGGAGGAGGGGACGATGCCAGGACGGGCGAGGGTGGGTCGACGGCTCTGCCCTTGCCTTTGTCAACCTTTGGTGGCTCTTCTTTTTCGTCGGCAGGATCGTCTGCGTCGGCGGCGGCGGAAGGAGGAGCTGTGGCTGAAGAGGCCTTTTTCTGAATTTCCTTGAACCGCTGTGCAATGCGCTCTGAAACGGTAGCAGAACGCTGGGGGGTGCGGGCGTCGCGTGGGGCGAGTCGTGGTGAGGCGGTGTAGTGGTCACCCAAATCATTGTTGGGTGCAAACTTTGCACTGTGAATGGGTCAGAATAGAAGAGGTAGACAGGGGATGGTCATACTCGTCTTCTGCTTCGTCTGCACGACGCGTCTTTGTCAAGTATGCGCTCTTCAACCTGGTTACCTCTTTTTGGGCATCATCGTAGTAGCGGAGCCAATTGTTGAAAGTGGTTGCTTTGCTCGAGGAGAGACGATCCTATTCGGGAGGGGTGAAACGGTGTCCAGGCACGCGTAAAGGAGGGTATGTACCTTGTAACCTTGGGCCCAGAAGTGGAACGGCTCGATTACGAGGGTTTGGAGGTCCTTGGCGATGTCTTTGTGTATCTGAGCCTGGGCTGCGGACTCTGCCTGGAGACCACGGAATGTGGTGAGGAGGGATGCGCCATCGTCTCTGCTGAAACCGGCTTGTAGAAGGTGAGCGTGAGGGCGGGTTGTGGGTAGAATGCAAGCGGGATACCTTGTGAGGTGATCGCGGACTGGGAGAGCAAGGCTGTGACGAGCTGATTCTCTGCGTTTGCGCGTGCCTGGTGGGGTGAGGATGGTAACAGGCAAGCCATGGTGAATACACACCCGTATGAAGGTCACGATCTCGTCGTTCTCTGCGACGCCCTGGCTGAGGGTGAGATGAGTGCAAGTGCGAGAGTAGTTCCGCGCACCTGTTCGAGCTTTGCAAAGAGGACGTCCAGTCCTGTACGCAAGTCCTGAGTCCAGAACGAATTGGTGAACGACAAGGGTAGTAGCATTTGGTGGTTTGGGGATGACCTTTGCTTCGGATGTTGCCGAGAGGTGGTTTTTACTTACAATGATCAGACCTCCTCCTCCCTCGGCACTCTCTGCCTTTGCTCACCGGGTTGGTTTGGGTGCAGTTCTAGACTGTCCTGACACGATCAGACGCGCTTGCACTCACAAATCTTTTCTCGCACTCCATGCAAAGTACTACCCGTCCAGCCCTCTGCCACCCACGAACGCTGCACTCGCCGCGCTCGGAAACTCACTCATGGGTCTCTTTGCCTCCGAATACCTCCATGCATCATACCCCCACCTCCCCACACGCGTTCTCAAGGCCGCAGTCAGCGCTCACGTCGGTCCACTCACCTGCGCCAGCCTCGCACAAGAAATGGGCGCGGCCCCTCTTTTGCTCTGGCACAGACAGGTTTGCTCTTTTTCTCCTTCAATTACATCCCCCCCTCACTTTCTCTTCCCAGCCATCCACACCCACCTCTCCTCCTCTCCTCCATTCCGACGCACTCGCGTCCATACCGCGCGCCCTGACCGCGTTGGTGTGCCAAGAGAGGTCCCTCTCCACCGCTCGCGAATTCGTACACTCCCTCTTCCTCTCTCGTCAAGTCGACCTCCGGTCCATGCTCAAATTTCGCGATCCAAAACGCGCTCTTATGGAGACAGTCGCCAAGTTTGGCAGAGAACGACCAAAGTCCAGGTGACGCCCACCCTTCCTCACTACCCTTGTGCACGCTCACCTTTTCCCCAAAGACTCTTGAAGGAAACCGGCCGGTTTTCGAACTCACCCATATTCGTCGTGGGCATATACTCTGGCGCAGACAAGCTCGGCGAGGGCTTTGGTAGTTCACTCAAAATGGCCGAGTACAGGGTACGCGACCACATTTTGCTCCACTTGACTCGGGTCATTGAGATACTGCATAGGCTGCAGAGGATGCTTTGCATAGACTCTATCTCACCAGGACCCCATCCGACCTTCTCCAACTCCCTTCCTCGACCTTTGACCCTCTGGGCAACATTTACAAGTCTGGTCCTCCGGCTGACTACACACCAGGTGTCCTCGGCGAGGCAGAGGTCTTGTATGCCAGTTCAGGTCGTAGCGGAATAGTCGCTCCCAAACGCCCCTCGATAGAGGAGTTGGCACGCAATCAGACTGATGTATGATACTCACTCTTGGTTATTCGCATTTTCCTCGCTATCGAGTTACATTACCAGCATCCAGGTATCTCATCGCCGTTCGTCAACCATACACCGCCTGTAGACCGATCGTAGATATACAAGTTCCTCATTCAAACAGAAATCGAGGTCCTTTTTTGTCTGCAGCCCCGCCCTCGTCTCTCTGCTTCTGAGGGTTCGTAGTCGTGACCTCCTTCAAGCCGCCTTCCGCGTGGTCAGCAACGTACATACGATCTGCAAAAATGAGTCGTTTGAAACCGCGACCTGCCGCCTGTCGACCGGCCAGAGCATCGTAGAGATGCGCCATCACTACATCCCAAGAACGTACACTCTCCGTCCGGCGGCGACCCTCCTTGAGAAAACTCGCGCTGTAGAGCTCCAACTCCTCCAAATGGGGCGCAAACACCCGAGAGTCGGATTCAAGCACTCGCACGAATCCCCCCAGCTTGACCTCGGCGAGTCCGATGCACCGCAACCCCTCCAGATACCCAAAAGTCTCCCACCAAAAATTAGACGAAAGGATGGTCTCGACATCAAAGTTAAAATGCGCGCTTTCGAGGTTCGTCAGCGGCATCCTGCGGCAAACGTTGCCTACAAACTCCTCGCGATCCCTCGGCGACGATGTCTGTAGGACGATGTCCACCTTGAGTGGAATATTGCAATCCCAGTCCTCGTGTAGTCGACCCAGGTCATACTCCGTCGTGGACACCGAAAACGCACGTCGGCCAGAGTCACGTTCGACCGTGCTGAAAATAAAACCTAACATCGCCGACGCAGCTTCGACGAAGCAAGTACGGATGATGGGGGCAACAGAGGATTCCTGGTCCTCAGAGACGGCGAACCGCTTCGCAAGGAGGCCGTAGATTGCGGTGTAATTCGCAGTGTCCGCTTCGTAACAGCATCTCAACCTGACCTCGGTTTTGATTGGAAGGCGAAAAAGAGACAAAAGTAGGACGACCGTAGAGAACGGTGCCACGAGCGAAAAGCGGGAGAGTCGAGGGAAGAAAAGCTCCCCTGGACTGCTCGATGGCTGGCCATCCGAATTAACACGAGCGCCAGGGAGAGCGTTCTCGAGATGCAGGTGTTCGAGGCCCGGCATGCGGCCGAGTATAACCCCAAGCTCTGCGAGTGTCGGTTGAAAGGATGAGCCCAGATCGCGCAGCCTGAGGGACGTGAGACCACCGAGCGGCAGTGTTTTCAGGGGGAAAATATAGTTTGTGAGCTGTAGATCACGAAGGGCCGGAGTATATCCATCAAAGAGAGTATTTGTCAGCTTCAGGGCAGAATCCCCGAGATGATTGGACCTTTCCACTGAGATCCTCAAGCACTGCAGGAGTGGAGCACGGGAAGAAAAAAGTGACAGGATACGCTCCGCTTCACGGCGGGTGAGCCACAGAGTGAGATCTTGGACACGGTCTGTCAGAGGTGCCACTTTCTTCAAAAGATACAGTTCGTTGGTTTGCCCGGGATATTCGGCATCTACGCAAACTTTCAACGGTGCTGTCTTTGATCTGGCGAGCAACTCGTCTGTCCATTCTTGGGAGGACACGAACAGGAATGACCAGAGAACGGGAGTGTTCACTGCGATGTCTCGCCAGTGGCGACAAACATAAGAGACCGAGACCCAGGTAGGAATGTCAGATGCTACATGTCGGGGCTGTTGATAAGTGCGAGCGCAGTGGATGAATATGGAGGCGAGGATCTCTGTCGGAAGGCGGGAAACGGGTGACAGGGAATTGCGCCGACTGCGGAGGGTGCACAACTTGAAGGTCAACGCAGCGATCTCGTCGTCAAGACGGGCTCGTGCTTCCTTTGCCACACAATCATCTTTTGGCGACTCCAAGGTCGGCGAAATCACGAGTTTGTTTCCATCGATGGATGGAAACTTAGAGACTGGCATGGGTCTTGAATAAACCTGAACGATCCAGATCAGCCCTTGGTGACCAAGTACCGCTTAACGCTGAGAGTTCTCATGAGCACCCACCACAATTTAGAACAGCACAAGATACGACGGCGGCCACAGCGATACAATCAGCAGGATCGATCGAAAATACAACGTGGAAATCGAAAGGTAGGCTGTAAAAAAAACCCCGCCTGAATTACGTACTAGGCTCTTATCAATGTTCTAATTACAGCCTCGCGTTCCCACTGCTGAGAGTAATAACTTACGTTGAACTCCAAGCGATATCTCGCTTTGCAAGTATCACTATGCTGGACAAAGCTGCGGAAGAACTCCCGGGACTCCAGCCGCGACCAACCCCGCGCAACGTCTCCTCGAGAGCTGCAAAGACGATCCTCTTTGCCCTAGCAGCCTTGACGGTCACGTACTTTGTGAGAATCACTGGCACTCACGGATACCTTTGGCACTGCATCCAGGGTGCCCCTCCCCGTCCATCCACCGTCGATTTATGCCCTCAGACGCCCGAGTTGATCCCAGTGAGGCACAGCGCTCTATGGAGTTCATTGACCGGAATATATGGATCGGAGGCGTTCCAATCAAGAGCAGTCGAATGGCTTTCCGGAGCGATTCAAGTCCCGTGAGTAAGCTGTAGCGATTCAAACAAGCTCACGCACGAATGACTCGGCAGCACCGAGTCCTACGACCAAATGGACCCCGTAGGGGTAGACCCGCGCTGGGAGAAATTCGCTGTGTTCCACGACTATATCGCAAAGTCCTTCCCTTTAGTGTATGTCGTAATCTCACAGGGACGTTGCGATCGCAACATTGACTTTTTTTGATAGTCACTCGACCCTCGAATTGACCAAAGTCAACACATATGGATTGATCTTCGTATGGAAGGGTTCAGATGCAACCTTGAAACCGCTGCTCTTGGCCGCCCACCAAGGTCTGGACGAGTAATACATTCCCAGTTTCTACTCAATTGTGTTTCTCCAGATGTCGTGCCCGTGGAACCCACCACGTATGCTGATTGGACTTATCCTCCTTTCTCTGGCCACTTTGATGGTTTGTTATGACCCATTCCTCTGCATCCGGATCGCTCATAGCTGCCATTCCATAGGTAAATTGATCTGGGGCCGAGGCGCTGCAGACGACAAGAGCGGATTGATCGGCATACTGTAAGCTTACTTTGTGGTCGCTCTGCTCAACGTTCAATGTCGAGAAAAAAACAGGTCGGCGATGGAAACAATGTTAAAAAACGGCTATGAACCAACCCGAACCGTTGTTCTTGCCTCGGGCTTCGACGAAGAGTCCAGTGGAGCTTATGTAAGGTGAAACAACTGGCAGGCTTGGCTTGATGCTGACGTCCCGTAGGGCGCGCAAACCCTGGCGGTAGAGTTGCTGGAGATGTTTGGCGAAAATGGATACGCCATGTTGGTTGACGAAGGGGGTAAGGAAAACATACTTGGTTGGAGATGCAGACTTGTTGAGACAGGGTTGCAGCTGGATACGGAGAGCAATACGGACAAGTCATTGCTACCCCAGGCATCGCAGAGAAAGGTTCGGTTGATGTGAAGGTCGAAGTTGCAACAGCCGGCGGACACTCTAGCTTGCCTCCCCCTCAAACGGTCAGTTCCAAGCGTTCGGTCGTCTAGTGTGCTGACCACTGGATGCAGAGTATCGGTATACTGGCAGAGTTCCTTGTTGCCATTGAAAAGAATCCATTCGGTGATCATCTGGTCAGTCCTTGATGCATGGACTCATGCTATCTGGTTTCAACGTTTCCCAGGCGCGAGGCTCTCCTATGTACAAAAATTTCCAGTGTCTGGCGGGACACGCACCGGACCTTCCAGATTCACTCCGGCGAGATATTATTGCCGCAGAGCACTCTGACAAAGCTCTGCTGTCCGCGGAGAAGGAACTGTTCAGAAATGCTGTAATCAAGAACCTTGTGGGCACGACGCAAGCGATTGATTTGGTGCACGGGGGAGTGAAAGTCAACGCACTTCCGGAACGTGCCTATGCGGTCGTCAACCATCGAATTTCTGTGGAAAGGTGAGGGAATGACCGATTGATCGTGGGCATGCGTTCATGACATCGGTGATTAGTTCGGTTGCCGCTACGCTGGGACACGATACCAGGTTGCTCGGACCACTTGCACGCGAGCATAATTTGTCGTACACCGCGTTTGACGTGAAAATGGACGAGGAGGTGGACGCGGCATTCAGGGGTACATTGACACTTTCGATAGCGTTTGGAAGTGGGCTTGAGCCTGCGCCGATCACGCCAACAGAGGACGCGGTGCCTTACCGATTATTATCGGGAAGCATTAAAGCGGCCTACAATGCTCACCGAGCGATTTCTGGAGACGACAATATCGTCGTAAGCCCTGGGATGATGTCTGGCAATACTGGTGCGTGGCCAGTCAAGTAGACGTTCGGGTTGACGGACGAGATGCAGACACGAGGTTCTACTGGGATTTGACGCCTCACATTTTCCGATATGGACACACGGAGGGGGCGGTTGGCGGAACGCTACTTCGGGGGGTGCACACCGTGAATGAAGGTGAGGGTGCTGATTGTTTCGGGGACGTGACTAAGAAGCGGAAACATTTACAGCGATATCTGCGTCAAGTTTCGTGGAGATGATCAGGTTTTACACGGCTCTGATTCTGAATGTAGACGAGTCGCCGCTGGTGTGAGGAGGCATGTCGCATGTTTTGGTTAGGTATTAGTAGTATGTGAAACCGAGACACTGTCGGCACGTTGACAGTGACACAATCAACAAGTTGCGCCGTCGGCTCTGCTGTTGTCAAGCGGGCATGAGGCCGCTCGCGGTGGTGCGGAAAGTTCGAAATGCAGAGACAGACGAGCAGCGAGTCCAAGTCAGTCGGCGGTCCAGTGGAGACGAGCACGCACGCGACCCTGTGCCATGTGCCCCTGCCATTGTGGAGGCGCTGTCAGAGAACATTGACCGGCAAGACGGACCGCAAGTCAGCGAATGATAAGTTACCAAAAATAGAAATTGAGTATCATCCGAATTTCCATGACAATTTCTATTCTTATTCTTTATTTCCCAGCTGAGTCCGTTGGGCCCGCTTCTTCTTCCTCCTCCTCCTCCTCCTCCTCCTCTCCCCTTCGCTCTTTTTTATTTTTTTTTGGTTACTCACTGCCATGCACCTCAACGCCCTCATCGCTCTTTTACCTCTCCTTGCCGTCGTCGATGCGCACGACCACCGCCATGCTCGTCTCGTAAAGAGGGACCCGTTGTCCTCCTCTTCGTCTCCTTCCTCTACGCTCACCTCGTCGTCTTCCTCGTCCTCGTCTTCATCGTCATCCGGCACTTCGTCCTCTACGTCCAACAACTCCTCGTCTCCCGTTCCCACGACGCCAGTTGGAACGACAATCCCTCCCTTGAGCTCGATTACCTCCGGCATGCCCACCCCTTCTACCCTCCCCGTCACCGCCACGTATCCTCCTGGGGCTACTCCTCCGATATCCGGTGCACCGACGCTTCCCACGCCCTGTGAGTTTCTCTCTCCCCGGCTCTTCCCTCGTCTTATCCTTGGCAGTCGTTTTCATTGCCAGCAACTGGCCGACCCAGGACCAAATTGCTTCCACCAGTACGTCCTCATTCCGCGTTTGCCCGCAGGCCTGTGCATTCATCACCTCTTTCTTTTTTAGCTGCTCCTGTGGTTTCCCAGTGGATGCAAGAATTGAATGGGTTCGACATTCCGGATATCCCTCCTACCGCTGACGGGACGTGCGTTGGTGATCCTGTAGCAGCAGCTGCTGCTGCCAGCCGTGGTTGGTGGACATGTGGTGGATATACTCGCACTACCGATATCACTGCGTGCCCGAACAAGATGACTTGGGGTGTTAGCTTTGACGACGGTCCTGCCAAGTATAGTGAGTGCTCTCTGCCCGTCCAATTTAACGGTGTGCTCATTCAACCCTCTCTCCACTCCTCTTGTTTTTCTCTTTCAGCCCAGTGAGTATATTCTCCGGAACGTTTTATGTCTGCTTTAACCGTATTCTAGGGAACTACTCCAGTACCTCGCCACAAAGAATCTCACTTCTACATTCTTTGTCGTGGGGTCTCGCGTTGTCGAGCGTTCACAGGTACTTGTCGAAGAGTACATGGCTGGTCATGAAATTGCTGTCCATACATGGTCCCACAGAGTCAGCATACTCTCCTTGTCAACCCTTCTCTGCGTCGCTAACCTGAATTCAGCCTCTCACCATGCTTACCACCGAGCAAGTCGTCGCTGAATTAGGATACACTCGCGAAGCCATCAAGCAGGTCCTTGGTGTCACTCCCACTTTGATGCGTCCCCCTTACGGTGATATTGACGATCGTGTTCGCGCTATCTCCTTGGCCATGGGGATGGTCCCAGTTATTTGGACCCGCACCCCTTCCGGTGCTGCGTTTGATACCAACGGTGAATTGAACTGAATGCTTTACATTGACTTTTGCTCATTGCCCAAAACAGATTGGAAGGTTCCTGGGGGTGTTGTCACTGGTCCACAATCATTCGCCACCTTCCAGGCGATCCTCACCAATGCGACCACCCTGGACACTGGTTTCATCGTCCTGGAACACGATCTATATCCGCAAACTGTTGACCTTGCCATCGGTTATACCCTTCCCGCCGCTGAGAGTTTCAACCCGCCATTGATTGTAAGTTTTCTTGTTTGTCCTCTCGATGCTTGCGTACTTATAGAGGTTGTCACAGTTTGATTCCGTTGGCCACTGCAGCGGGATTCCTGCCACGAACCTGTACCGCGAGAGCAACCAAAATAAGACGTTCCCTTACGCGAATACCTCCGTTGCTGGCTCCTCTGGTAGCAGCAATAAATCGGGTACTTCAAGCGCAAGCTCAATAACCGGCAATACTATGTCTGCTATCTCTCTGTCGGTTGCCATTACATCGTTGTTGACATTCGCTCTGTCGTTGTGACGGGACTCGGATTACTTTTAGTTATCCATTTAGCATTTACCCAGCCGATTAATTCCTAGATGGAGTGTAGATAACTTCTGTTTCAGACAGATTCTCATGATTCCAAAGGACGGTTGAACCTCTTATTTCCGCATTGCTCTAGTTTTCAGTCTGTATTCAGTCAAGTTGCTCACTCACGGAACAATTTTCTTTTGATCGGAATTGATAAGGAACTGAAGTGTGATTACTCCGGATTTGGTTGTGCCGACATTGCACTCCGTCTTGGACAGGATCCTTGACATGTCCTCGCTCGTCGCAACTGTCCGCGCAAGTACGTTCGGTAACCTTTCCCTCCTCCATCTACTCACCCCACACCATCTAGAGTTTCTTCAGGCGATTAGATCCGTGAATCCGCAAGGTCGATGGAAAATCCTTGTCGTAGACGATCACTCGCAAAAATTGCTGGGTTCCGTGCTCAAACAGTTTGATATCCTGGAGGAGAATGTCACACGTACGCAGCTTTTTGATCTCGAGGTATCACCAGCACATTCTGATGTGCTGCATGCAGTCATTGAATCGATCACCAGTCACCGGGAGCCCCAGCAGTTCGAGGCCGTGTACATCCTCATGCCTACGACACAGAACGTCGACAGGATCATCAAGGACTTCTCCGGAGACCAACAGCAATACCTCGCGGCCCATTTATTCTTTATCGAGGGTGCGTCCGTGTGGTGTATGGAGCGCTGCGTAGATCATGGGATCCCCCTCAGGTCTATCTGAACATTTGTTTCAACGTTTGACTTCATCCCCCGCGGAACGCTTCCTTCGCTGTCTGCAGGAACTCTTTTTGAACTTTTGGGGTAAGCAGAACCTCGATCCCAGCTCTCCTAAATCTGACTCCTCTGTTTGATTGCAGCGGTGGAAGCACAAGCTTTCTCTCTCAATACCCCTGGCCTTTTCTTCAATATTTACAGCCCCCCACGAAACGAGGCTGCGTTCAAAACGACACGATCACGTTTGGAAGAAGAACTCTTGTTCCTGAGCAAGACGGTACGCATCGAAACTCTCCAGTTCCGTTGATTGATCTCACGAGGAGCGCTTATAGATAGTGAACTTGTGCATTACACTTGATGAATTCCCGTACATTCGATACTATTTACCCTCTCACCATCTGCCTTTGGGCCCACTCCAGCCGCACACGCAGACTCGTGCACCCCCTCCTCCCGAAGGAAGCAATCGATGGCGAACCAACCTCGCCCGAGGTGACGCTGCGCGTGCGTACGAGGCTGCGGACACAGATTTCGTAACCAAACTCTTGGCGTTCATGGTGCAGCAAAATCTGGACGAACACAAACGTACCAATCCTGATTTCCCTGTGAGCGTGTTTACCTTGGCATTCCTTTGGGGTCGTGTCGTGTCTCATCCGTGCGCGAACCAGAAACCTTCTGACCCGCCTCGACCGAGGGGTACCCTGATCATCACCGATCGCTCCATGGATGTCGTTGCACCGTTGATCCACGAGTTCACGTATCAAGCCATGTGTAACGACCTGTTGCCAATTATGGATGGAACGAAATACACGTACGTTCTTGTCAGTAGGTCGTGTATTGCTGACCTATCCTGCATATTTCTAGTTATAAATTCCAGTCTTCTCTGGGCGCGTATGAAGATAAAACAGCTACGCTTTCAGAGACAGACACAGTATGGACGACTGTGAGACACATGCACATGCGAGAAGCTATCGATAAGCTCATGGCAGACTTTAATAAATTCATGGAAGAGAACGCGGGATTCAAAGGGTAAGTCCATCCTGAGATGCACGCGTTTGCTGATCCAGACATTGTTTCAGAGAGGGAGCCGCCAGTCTGAATGACATGAAAGACATGCTAGCAAGCCTACCTCAATACCAAGAGCAGCGGGAGAAGGTTGGTGTTCGTATCATTGACTGGTCGCCAAAAATTGATGGTGTTATGATAACAAGTTTTCGTTGCATCTTAATATGGCCCAAGAATGCATGGCTATCTTTGAAAAGGATAAGTTGTCACAGGTTGCCAATGTCGAACAGGTACTACCTTTTTCGCTTCTTCGTCTTCCTTGGTCTCAGTGGTTTGTTTTCAGTGTTGTGCGACTGGAATGACTGTGGAGGGCAAAACTCCAAAAACATTGGTTGAGGAGATGGTGCCGCTCCTGGATGGTCGGGACATCATGTAGGACTCCTCCGCCTGGATCTGAGGGGTTTTTGTTTTGACTTTTTTTATGTTAGAAATCCCAACAAAGTCCGCATGGTTGCTCTCTACATCATGCATCGCGATGGTGTCCCTGATGAAGATCGTCGACGTTTATACCAACATGCTCGACTAGGTATCGCGGACCAAGATGCGGTCAATTCCTTGTCACATCTCGGCACACGGATAACTAGAGTGGGTTGCATTGACGTAGGCTGCGCGTCACTACTTCTTAATAACGGAGTGCCAAATCACAGGGCCCCGCAGACAAGGACACGAAGAAGAAGCTCAAACAGAAGGCATCTCAGGATGAGGAGTATGATTTATCCCGGTATAAACCACTCGTCCGCACGGTGATCGAAGTACATGACAATCTTCTCTTGCTTTTCTGAAGCCATTGACCAATATTACTGTAGGATCATGTGAACAACAAGCTCGATACATCTCTTTTCCCCTACGTCAAGGACGCGCCGTCTGTCTCAAGTACAACAGCGAACTTGAAGAGCCCCGCGACGCCAACGCACACTTCGTCCCTGCGGAGCGCAAAGCCAAGCTGGCACAAGGCAGCCCGGCCAAATGCGCCAGTCGATAATCGTCCGCGAGTGATCGTATTCATGGCTGGTGGAATGACATACTCTGAGATCCGGGAATGTTATGCGCTGGCCGGACCGCTCAACAAGGATATTTATATCGGTGCGTGCAACGCGTGCTTGACGTTTTTCTCTGGTTCTGAGTAAAAGGGGCCAAATGACCAGGATCGACGCATACGATCACCCCGCGCCAATTTATTGACGATCTCAGAGTTTTGGAACTTGGTGGTGTTGGATCGCGTGCGGTACCCAACGGAGTGTCTACGAGTGGTGCCCACCAATCCTACCAGGAATACTATGACCAGAAATACTTTACAAACGACGCGACTCCGCCGCAGCGTCCAACACTCGTTGTGCCCAAGGATTCTGGTTCGTCTGTTCGCAGCGGAAAGCTTTCCAAGCCCAGCCCGAGCTCCTCCTCCTATGCTGATAGCGCGATTTCGGTCAATAATACGGGAGTGGGGGATAATGAGAAGAAGAAGAAGAAGAAGGGATTTTTCCATTTCTGATGTCTCTCGTGTTTTTGTTAAAGCCTGTTGTGTGAGGAATTGGACGACTTCTTTTTAGCTCCTTGGAGGATGATGGTATCGCTAATAGGTCTTGCGTTTCAATTCATGGAGTACTGTACATGTAAATTCCCTGTGATACCAAGTTCTTCCCGCGGGAAGCCAACGGAGAGAAAAAAAATGGGCCTGGCCGGGAATTGAACCCGGGACCTCCTCGATTCAGGTAACCCTAACAAGGAATCATACTACTAGACCACCAGGCCGATGTGTAATCTTCCCGAAATAATCACTATCATAAAAACCTTACTTTGGTAGTGACGCGTCGCCTTACGCGTCTCATTCCCTCGTGTCACTACCATGGACGGACAGGCTTCGACATCGTCTGGTGCGATAGATCAACGAAGAAAAGATGCTCTCAAAAGCTATCGTGAGGTATGCGTCATCGTATGGTTCGTTCTGTACATGTTTAAAGTTTCCCCAGAAAATGCGGACACATGACAATATCAGCCAAAGCCTGAAGAATCGTCAGCCAAACGTTACTCGTACCACCGTCTTCCTCGGACACTGACATGCCATCTCAATGTAGTACGATTCTCGTTGAAGGGACTAGAGAAGGATTTCGCACAGACCGAGAATGACATCAAAGCCGTGCAGTCAGTCGGCCAAATTATCGGTGAAGTCATGAAGCAGCTCGATGACGAGAGATGTAAGACCACCCCGAATTCTCGTATCTCCATCTCACCAGCATCCATATCTGCTTCAGTCATCGTCAAGGCATCTTCTGGACCTCGCTACGTTGTTTCATACCGCCCCGCGTTGTCAGCAGCAAAGCTCAAGTCAGGGACCCGCGTATCTCTGGACATGACGACCCTTACCATCATGCGAATCCTTCCACGAGAAGTCGATCCTTTGGTTTATAAAATGAGTTTGGAAGATCCAGGAGGAGCGTCGTTTGCGGGTATCGGTGGTCTGAGTGATCAGGTCCGCGAGCTGCGCGAGGTGTGTCCCCCCGCCCCTTTTTTTGCGTCTTCTTTGAATGCTCTTGATGGACTTTTTGAAATGTCAGATAATCGAACTTCCCCTCCTCAATCCTGAGCTCTTTGTCCGCGTGGGCATCAAACCTCCCAAAGGTGTCCTTCTCTATGGCCCTCCTGGGACGGGAAAGACGCTTTTGGCCCGAGCGGTAGCCGCTACCCTTCAAACTAATTTCCTCAAAGTCGTTTCGTCTGCCATCGTCGACAAGTACATCGGTGAATCAGCTCGAGTTGTTCGCGAGATGTTCGGCTATGCCAGGGATCACGAGCCTTGTGTTATCTTTATGGACGAGATAGATGCCATTGGGGGCAGGAGGTTCTCGGAAGGGACGAGCGCAGACAGAGAAATTCAGAGAACTCTGATGGAGGTGAGTGAACATTGTGCACGCGGGCCATGGTAGGATGCTGATTGATATCATCAAGTTACTCAACCAAATGGACGGATTTGATTCGCTGGGACGGACTAAGCTCATCATGGCGACGAATCGGCCGGACACCCTGGATCCTGCTCTCTTGCGACCTGGTCGTTTGGACCGAAAGATCGAAATTCCACTTCCTAACGAACAGGCGCGGGCTGATATACTCAAGATTCATGCCAAGCCAGTGAACAAGAGCGGGGACATGGACTATGACGCCATAGTGAAGGTGTGTGCTTCTGTCGCACGTGAACAGTGCCAGGTTAATCAAGTATCGGTTTTACAGCTCACAGATGGCTTTAACGGTGCTGATTTGCGGAATGTCGTCACAGAAGCGGGAATGTTCGCTATTCGCGATGATCGGTGTGTTTTCTCATTTCAAGTGCCCCACTGGCTGACGAGGACTCCTTCAGTGAGTATGTCGTCCAAGAGGATCTCACCAAAGCTGCACGGAAGGTCAGCGACGCCAAGAAACACGAGAGTATGTCACTCCGTCATTCTTTTTCCAAGGCACTGAAAATCTACATTTCTCTCGCTCAGCCAAATTGGAATATTCTGCATAGTCGTGTCCATTTGCGCATGTACCATACCATAAACAATCACAAGATTCAGTCAGTCTCCTAGGAGATCGTTAATCTCCATCTGCATGAAAGTTGGAGTCGTTGTTAGGCTCACTTGCACGGCAGACAAGGTTTATGGACTCGGATATGAGACACTTGCTTCAAGGACTTGAAACTGACATGTTATTCGTCAATATCTCGACAGTGTGTCAATTAATGCTTTGTCGTCAGATTTCAGATCAGAGACGAAGCAGTTGTCCCCAAGGAACGATTGATGCCTATATGTTGCCATATGCGACGATATCGCAAACACCTTCTACACGGGCATTGTCCACTTCTGGGATAGCCCCGTCAAAACACATGGACAATACCGGAGTGTAGCAGGGCAAATTGTTTTTCTAGACAAGCGTAAGATAGCTTCGGCGGCTGAAGGGATATTTCCTTTTTTCGGGGCAACCGGGTCAGTCTGTTTGTAGGTTCGTCCTGCCTCCTCCTTTCGCATATCAAACACCTATGTTGTTCACTTGTTTCCTTCTGCATGCGTCAGTGTCCCTGGAACTGTGAGAACTCGATAAGTGGTAGTCAATCGTAGCGGCGCACATGCGCCAAGTCCCCGACTCCACCTATCGTTTGCGGTGTGTAATCTTGCACGTTGATTCTGACCGTCGTCATTTTTCACCGCCCTAAATTCTCAATCGGATAAGGCCGCTCTCGCCAAATATTAATACAATCTGCGTTGTGAGTCACTTGGTTCCGCACGCGCGTTCGTAGTTAGTTTTCGCGCACAATTCCACAGCCCTATGGGCACTCCTGGACCCTGCAGATACTTGCAGCGAGTCCAACGTTGGATGTCCCTCGTTTAGCCGTCTTAGTTATCGCAATAACACAAAGAAAACGAGATTTTGAGATAGTGATGATCACTCTATACTACATAAGTGAATGATATAACTCATATAAGCGAATGATGATTTGACAGTGAGATCGGTGATTCTGCAGGACCGCCCTCCTAACCTCCATTGAACAGTCGAGCCATCTATTGGCATGCCGTAGTGACTTTCTTCGTCCCTATCGATAGATAACAAAGAAAACGTCAAACAACTTTTGTCGTCTGAGTTCCGAATCTCCATCGCGCAACAAACGGTTTCACCGCACGTATGAGTGATTCCGTCGTGTAAGATGTTCGTCAATCGCGAGTTGACGTTAGATTTCACTCTGAACCCCCAACTGCGTCAACTCTTGTTCGTCAACTCCAACCACCAAAGGATTGAACAATCCTCTTTTCTGCGATATCAATAACGGGAAGGCGAGGAATATGGTGGATGAATTGTATTAGGTCATCAGGATTGTGGTTGGGGCATAGATGGTGGGCAGCAGCGCCGATTCGGATGCGGAAACGAATATCTGGATTTTGCGATGGAAATACGTAAAGGTCAAGATACGAAGGGTGCGTTGGAAACGTCTCGGCACGCAGGAGCTCTCTTGATACCCTTGTTGGTGCAAGTTATTGGCCAGTAGCTGACTTGTTTCGCGTGGAACGTAGACGCTCAAATGGCGCGACGTGCATATTAATACATCACGTTCGGGAAACGTGAGGTGTAGAGCCGAGGACCCAGACATTACGGCATGTGTTTAGTCCAGCAGAGATGGCCTCCCAGCAGATGATTTCGAAACGCCTGAAGCACACGCATCATTATCCGGAAAATATAAATAAAGGATCACTCGGATCATCATCACGAAGTTAGGGCAGCCGGTGCGGCTCATCAATAAGCTGTGACAATGTTGCTATAAACATTCAAAAGTCAGCCCACATGAAATATAAAGAGAAAAGAGACACTACATTTGAAGCAATTTGTGAATACGGGTGATTTGTGAGCAGTGAGCATGAAGAGTAGAAAGAACCAGATGACTGTTTACGTAATTAAATCGCCAAATGCAGTCCAAAATTCGCGCAGTTGGCTTTGCAGAGAGGTGATGATTTTGGCCGACATAACCCTCCTCCTCTACGAGTCAGGGACTGACGGTCCACTACCAGACATAAGGAAGGATCCTTGCAGGGACTTCTCTCATGTATTTCCGATACTCATCCCTGACAGAATCGTCTTTCTGAACAAGACTCTCCTGTAATATCCATCAGTAAGCAACGAAGAGTATTCAGATCAAAAAACATGCCTGGTTTGGCATCTTGATGGCAAAGACTGATGCCGTGATAGCAAGAGCCACGAGGGGTGCGTACGACCAGAACATAATCGACCACAACACCTCCTGCAGAAGTACAGTGCTAATCATGTTCATCTAGGGTCAAGAAATCAGAGTCCTATATCCAAGAACGGCTTACCTATATAGAGGATGGCGAACCCATGCATATGGCCCGGTCTTGATGACCCTACGCCTTTCGCGACGCTGTGAGGAAAGGTAAATGATGCAGGCGACAGTCGCTCTGGATGCTTACACTGATGAAATGCCACTGATCTCCCAAATGCTTGAATGTGTAGTCGGCGAACCTCTTGAGGGCAAAAGTGGCGATGCAAGCCACTACCCTCAGAGCGCTTT